>VFFE01007678.1:520397-533840 GCA_008921705.1 Burhinus oedicnemus | reverse complement strand
TTCTGTTGGTTGTGAGCAATTGTTTTCATTTGCCTCACTTGTCTTTCTTGGGTTTTCTTTCTCTCTCTTTGTTATTTCCCTTTCCCTTTCCCTTTCCCTTTCCCTTTCCCTTTCCCTTTCCCTTTCCCTTTCCCTTTCCCTTTTCCTTTCCCTTTCCCTTTCCCTTTTCCTTTTCCTTTTCCTTTTCCTTTTCCTTTTCCTTTTCCCTTTCCTTTTCCCTTTCCCCTTTTCCCCTTTCCCCTTTTCCCCTTTCCCTTTCCCTTATTATTTTATTTCAATTATTAAACTGTTCTTATCTCAACCCTTGAGTTTTCTCACTTTTATCCTTACAATTTTCTTCTCCCCATGGGGAGGGAGTGAGCCAGCGGCTGTGTGGTACTGTTATGGTTTGAGAAACCCACAACAATTTATTGTCATTTAGACAATTATTCTATCACCCGATGACCCCTCCCCACCCAGGAAGGAGAATCAGGAAAAAACAAGGAAACACAGGGATTGAAATATAAACAGATTTAATAGAATAAGACTACCTAATTAACAGTAATAACACTAAAGAACCAATATTGATCCTGATATCAATATAAAATATACAAGGATTCTACTTAGCCAACTATATCAGTAGGAAGCCATGCACTTCCAGCAGTGGACTGCAAATGTCAGACACTGCGAGCACTACGGCTTCAGGAGGAAGGGAAGGCCTCACGGGTCTGGCATGGGTGCAAGAAGTTCTCAGGATCGCCACCATCAAGGGAGAGAGAACTTTGCAGCAAACTTTCTAATGTATATTGAATGTGATGTTCATGGTATGAAATAATCCTGTTGGCCAGCTTGGGTCAAGTGATGGAGTCTCGCTCCTCCTTATCCCTGCACCTGGTAAGCTCAAAAACACCGAGACCTTGAAACCCACACACCATGGCTGGCTATAAAGTAAATATTTTGACACGTTCAGACATTAGTCTTCTAACAGTGCAGGTTTCCCAAGCATTAGAAGATAAATTAGTCCTGTGTTGCTCGAAGCAGGACAGGTGCTTAGTTGCCAGCTGAGGTTAAACCACGACAGAATTGATATTAGACTAAAGAGAAGGATCTAATACAATTCAAACTTAGGAGGAGCCTTCTAGGAAATGCAATATGTTTGCAAACACTAATATTTCATACACACAAGGTAAGGTCATACTAGGAAAACATGAAATTTGTATCAGTTTTCTACTTGTATTACAAAAAGGAAGTGCCAGTTCTCAGTTGTGTGATGAAACAAGCACATTTGCTGCCAAGGAAAGTGGAGGAGTATGCCATAAAAGCCAAATTTGCTTTTTTTCCACTAGAAATAAGGGAAGGTAGCTTTCAATAGAAAAAAAAAGATTCAACTTTTACTTAAGAAAGTTTGAAAAGAGAAATGTAATTTTCAAGCATATTAAGGGAATTATAAAACTAATTATGTATGAAAATCAAAATAATTGAAAATAAATCAAAATTAATTGACAGCTGCCACTCTTCCTAATTTACTTTGTTGTGTCTAGCAATTGCCAGGACTGAAGGCAATAAGTAAAATGGCACGTCCATTTCACAGCACTGCCTGGTCAGACCGCTACCAGAAAAATACGGCACAACAATCATGAATGCTGTGCGTCAACTCATTCATCAGAGCGCCTTCTGATTCACTGCACTTAAATTTCATACAGTATTTCCATTTTGCAAAGAACCGTTTCTCTAAACTTTTTAAAAATTGTTATGTCTTTGTTTTCAGTTGCAATCTTGCTGGCCTGGAATGGAACAAAAATGTAGAAATTACATTTGTGTTACTTAATTGGTATCATTAACAATTTTTTCACCGTGAAGGAAAAAGCAATAGTGGGTCTTGGAGAGTACAGTGTTTTTGAGAAGGCAGAAATCAATGTTTAATTGAGATTACTCTACTATTTCTTTCTAGGTAAGACCAGTCAAGATTCAAACCACCTGACTATAAACAGCTGGTTTTGAAAAATCAGTCTTTTCTTTTTGAGGGGAGGAGCTGATGTAGAACTGCATCTCACAGGAGCCAGTATAAGTACAAGTATAAGACTTGTCAGAAAAGTCAAAATACGTGTTAAACCTATTCATGGTGAAAGCAGACATGAACCAAAGTTTTTCAAGGACTACCCAGAGTATGACTCTTCTCAAGTGCTTAAGGAAAAAGCTTGTGACCGTAGTGCTTCAAAGTCAAGTGACAGACCTTGAATCACTACCCAGAGTAAAAATGTTAGGTGCTTGGGAAAGCTCTTGGTTCGGAAATGACCCACACAAGTTTGAAATGGTCTGTTTTTATAATGCCAATGTACAATTTGCTGGAATAGAGAATAATAATCCAAGGGTATCAGCTCCTATTAACTTTGAAATTATTTGAATATGATTTTTTTAATGATTTGAGGCTGCTTTTATGGTGTGCATACTAATTCAATTATGACATTTCAGCAAGAGATGCTAAACAAACTGAAGTTCATGAATTACAGAACTCTTCTCTGGAAAGGTCATTATTTAATGTGATAGATAAAAGGTGTCTGAAGGACATATACCTTCAGATAATGACACTGGAGAAAGTTCTTGAAGAGCTGCATCACATTGTCAGTGCTAATCACATTAGTTCAAAACACCAATGGGTGCTGGGTAATGTTATACTCATTATACAGGAAAAGAAATTGAGCAATTGAAAAGTGACTTAGCTGACTTGCATGGCAAGTCTAGGGTTGTGTTGAGAATGAAGCTCAAAATTCTACTTGCCCCTCAAAGTGGTGGCTTTGTTCAGTCATCCTCTCTTTGCTCTTATATATGGCAATGGCTTCCATGATGATTTGCCCGTATTATTCCCAAGACTGAGGTGAGCTGGACTGGCCTGTAGCTTTCCTGACCCTCCTTCTTACCTTAGGGTGTAAGGTTTGCCTATTTCTAGTCATCAGGAACCTCCCACAGTCACCACAATCTGTCAGAGATGGTAGAATGGCCTCAAAGTCAATGACACCTCAGCACCTTCAGATATATTCTCTCTGGGTCTCAGGACTTGTGTATGACCAGTTTATTTAAGTAGTCCTTAATTTTATTCTTTTCTACAATGGGTAGTACAGCTCTTCCCTAAGTTTTGCCATCGCCAAGGACCTGGGAGACCTGAGAACAGCCCCTGCTAGGAATGACTAAAGCATTGAGTATCTCAGCCTTTTCCATGCTCTCTGTCAGGTAGGTTACTTGCTTCATTCAGGAGAAGACCAACATGGTCTTAATTTTTGTGCTGATTTGTTTACAGCAGCTCTTACTCTTCTTCATGTCCCTCACTAGTTTTAACTTGAGCTTCAGTTTGACTTTCCTGATTATGTTGTGGCATGCATAGGTGATGCTTTTGTATTCTTCCCAAGCAGCCTGTTCCTGTTTCCACTACCTGGAGACATTTCTTATTCTTATTTTTATTTTTTGCATTTGAGCTTGATTAAGTATTCCCCATTTAGCCAAGTCATATCTGCTGGCTTTCTTGCACATTAGAAGGGACTATTCTTGTGCTTGTAAAGGCTGCTGTTGGAGGGCAAACAGATGTTGCTGGCCCATTTGCGCTTCAGGACAACCTACCATGGCATCCCTCTGATTCAGTTCACTCAACAAGCCAAAGTCTGCTGTCTTCAGGGTCTTTATTTGGCTACTTGTCTTCCTTTTATATCTTTAAACTCTACCATCTCATGGTCCTTACAGGCAAGTCTGCCATTGACTACCATATCACTAGTGATTGCGTATTTATGAGTAGCAGATCCAGCAGAGCTTCTCCCCTAGTAGCTGCATTAAAAAAATCCAGAAATCCAGATTATTGGTAACATGCTACGTTGCCTTTCCAGAAGATGTTGGGATGTTAAATTCTCCCATGAGAACCAAGGCCTGCAACTGAGTTTTCCAATATTTTAATGAAGATTTTTTTTTTCAATTTCTCTTCCTGAGTTGTCTGTAAGAGACATCCACCAGCATGTCCCTTCTTTTTGGCTTTCCTTACAACCTCAGCCTATGCTTTTGGCCAGCCTTTTCTCTGTCAACTATATACGACTGTAGTGGAGAGTCATCTGCACAGAGCGCAATTTCCAGCTGCCCGGAGAGGTTGTGGAGTCCTCTTCTTTGGAGATTTTCAAGACCTGCCTGGATGCAGTCCTGAGTAATGTGCTCTAGGCATTCCTGCATCAGCAGGGAAGTTGGACTAGATGATCTCTGGAGGTCCCTTCCAACTCTGAAAATTCCATGATTCCATGATTCTGTGATTCTGTGATTCCTTCTCTTCCTGTCTTCACTGGAAAGTCTGTGCCTATCCATTGCAGCACTCCACTCATGTGAGCAATTCTGCTATAGCTCTATAATAATCCCAATGACATTACAGCTCCGCAACAATGCATGAACTTCTAACTGCTCCTGTTTGCCATATTTTGTGTATCTTTGTGTATATTCAATACACTCTCCCCTCCCCCAGATGTTCCTATAGATTTCTATTTCTTTGTTATCTTGAGTCACAGTGACTCTAGATGACCATCTTGAATCCCTGTTCTTAACATACCTCAAAAGAATGCAGTGGACTGATGGGAAGAAAGATGATGGAGGAAAAAATATTTCTACTGACTCTAAAACATTGCAGTGGTGCTTATAGGAATGCTACAGGACTGAGCAGAATAAGGCCACAAGTACCCTAAAGAGTGAGATGCTTAGTCTCCTCCTCTAGGGTTTTCAGTCCTTAAAGTACTGAAAGGTGGGTGATAACACCATTGTGGACACATGATTAATCTAATTTATCTTATAACAATTCCATTTGAGCTGCCATTATTTTCCCTTTATACTAATGAGCAGAAAATGTTCACTTTGGGGGCTGAGGGTAGGTTGAGTGTCTTGCACGCTGACAATGCTCATTTCTTACTGTTGATTACATCCAGAGCCTCTAGCAACATGCAGAGTAGCTACTTCAGACATGGAGCTTTACATGTCAGTATCCAGAGTTTAGACAGGTACATCTTCCTTGGTGCTTTTCACAAATACCCACCTTCTCAAATGAAAAATAATGTGGAAGTCTTGACTTTTCCAGTGTTTTTTGCATTGAGTAGTAAACTCAAACTTCTGCCACTATGGCACTGTGGGGATCTTACCCTGCTGTAAATAAATACTCCAACAACACAGGGCAAGCAGATTGTTCCCAAAATATGTTTTAAAACCTTAGTATTTTTAGAATGATATAATGATTTATTTTTATGGTTCCCTTTTCTAGATTTTGAAGATTCAAAGTTGGTGAGATTGCTGTACCTGAGGCAGATGCTTTACAGACAGCTGCATGGTTAAATATATGCACTTTACACATTTACTTTTGATTAGCAAATTGGGAACCATAATTGCTTTTTCTTACTTTGCATAATTTATCATATCTCAGATACCTCAGATTATACCTTATATCTGCTAGAAAATAAAGTTTTCTGTTGAGTTGTTGCACATATTTAGAAAATTTTTCGTAAGCAAATTTGGGGATTGTTTTTGTTTTTCTTTTTGTTTTTTTTTAAAGAATCTAATGCATGCAGAATACTTGAGGAAAATGTCAGTCCCTTGAATTTAGCTGCTCAAAAGGTGAATGCAAAAGGGTGAATCCTGAATCAAATGGTAATATGTTAACTGAAAGCATCAATTAAATCAGGTGCTATCAGTTTTAAAGCGGCAAGAGTCTATGGTGATCATCCTGCCTGTCCACCAATAAGTTTACTGTCCTCATCCATTTTTCCTTCTGACTATGATATCTTCCAGTAAAAAAAATGTGAAGTCTCTGTTTGATGGCGAAAGAGATTATATCACTTAGCAGTTGGTGAAAAAAGAATGTGAAAAATTAGGAAATGGTATCCCCCCACCCATTTCTTCTCCCTTGATTTTCTAAGCAAAATCTTTTTATATGTCCTCTACTTTTCTTGTTAAGATCAGAAATGAAAAATTTGTAAGTTCTACATGTACTTCTATTCTTTGCTAAATATATTTCTACTTTATGCAAGATATATAATACCTAATAATAATTTCCTCAAATTTCTTTTTCTATTAAGTACTGAGTTTTCATATCTACATTTCAAAATATGAAATTACTTTCAAATACAAGAGAAACTTAATAAGTTGATGAAAACTCATAAGACTGACCAGTACTGCACACTTGCTTCCTTTTGTCACTTATTCACAAGTTTTGCTTCAAGAGTTAAAGAAATTGAGAACAGTGCTATGTACAAAGGGACCGGATATAAAAAGAATTGTAAGGTTACTGACTTGCTGGTACTGTCAATAGCCAAGGAATGGAGCAGTAGATAGTACACTGATTTGTCAGTGTAGCACATGACTGACAAAAATTTCACAATTTAAAAAAATAAAACCAAAAAGCAACCACAACCAACACCTAGGAATTTCATAGAAAAACAATGCATGGAGCAGTTTTAATATTTTCACAAAGCTGAATCCAAGAAAAATGAGTGGGATGGTATTGATGTTAGAAGATCAGTAATAGGTGATGTTGTTGACTGTCAAACACACCAGCTCTTGTGATTTCATTTAAAATGAACTATAAAATGAGTTGCTATTGGTACATGCTCAATGCACTTTAACAAAGTGATAGATTTCATTCCAGTCATTAAGATTAACATAGATCTTGAAGCATAGTGCCAATGTTTATATCTTACTGGGGATAATTATTGGTTTGAATAAGAAACTGAGTTTGTTATATACCGTCATCTTTTTCAGATACCATTTTCCCACTTTCTCGCCTCTTTTGAGTTCCTTTTACAGTTGCATATTTGTAAACTGCAATTTCTGTCTTTTTTGCCCTTTGTATTGTTGATAGTCCATAGACTTTATAGTAGATGTGGTCTTGTGACGTAATCTTGTATATGTTGATTACAAGAGGAGATTACTTAAAGGGAATAAAACCTAAAAGGACAAATTCCGAATCCTGTATCAGTTGTCTTTCATGTGCCACAATGCCCCTACGAAAGCAATGTGTTGATTTTTATTAAATACGTGTGTTAACACATTTAGACTCGAGTATCTGAATGATCTGATTATTTTTGAGCATTATAATACCAGATTTAATTGAAGTCATTGGCCATATTTGGTTTAGAAGGTCCTCTTTTGGATACTTGCGAAAGAGATTAGTTCTGCTTTAGCAACATGCCTATTCTGTTTCAATTTCCACAGGTTTTTAATAATTTTCTGGTTTAATATTTTCCATAGTTGATCTTGTTATGCAAGAAACATTTTGTTTTTCTTCTGCTTTTCTGTAATGGAGAAAAAGGTATTTTTACCTCCACCCAAATGCTGCCTGTACAAACGTCAAAGTTCAGCAGTTACTGAGCTGCCAAATCAAAGAGAATTCCATAACTGAGTCTGAAAAGAGCTCTTTGAAATGGGAATCAAATGAACTTCTGAATCTTGCATGCCACTCAGTAATAACAAAAATTCATAGTGAAAAATGTCATTAAGCAACAAAATCTGATGTTTTTGTTGAGATACAGGCACATATTTTCCCTAGAAATCATTAGTTGCTTGTATTTCTATGCCAGGCCAGTGACCATTTCAACAAGGAACCAAACAAGTTCTTATTTTTCAAAGACTTGCATCAAAGATCTGATCAATAGAAAAATACAGTTTTGAGCGCAGCCTCTATACGGAGACACCCAATCAGAACGACACTTTTCAATTTGCATGCAAAATACACATTGCATACCTTAAGATTCCTCCTGGTAAGTCTGTTCCTGTTGTGCATATACGAGCAGATTTGCCTCAAAATTTTTACTGTATATTTGCAGGCTGGGGAGAATTCAAGAGGCATCTTATTCCTCCATTAATTTATCGGACTACACCAGAAGTAATCACAGTGAATAAAGTTTTTCTGTGATCAAAAGAGACTAGATGTATTACTTAAAATGAATTATTTGCACTTTCAACAAATTACACCATTTTTGGTGGTTCTGGCTAATGAGATTATGATAATTTTTTCTATTACTTATTTTTCCATTGAAAATAATCATGATTTCAGAGAAAACCCTGAATGTTTAAGATCATACTGTACTGAAAAATAGCTTATTTTAGTAGTTTCAAAATATGATGTATCCCTTTAGTTCTCTTTGAACTTGTTTAAGCAAAAAACTATTTCATGTTCTCATATTCTTCTAATTTATATGGATTGATATGGTTGTAAAAGAAACAAAAGCACATTTGAAAAAGTACATAAATCTGTACTTCTTTCTCCATCCTAAATACCCTGGAGAATGATTGAACAGTGCCTTGATTGAGAGCAGCGTACAGAGGATGACTCATCATGAAGTCTGACCCTGCAGAAATGTAAAAGGCTTTCACTTTGTACTTCTTTCCAGCTTGTTTCACATGCTTATGGTGCTCCCGGAGGTGATCTGTGCACTCATGGATTGGTGTGAAAATTTGAAAGGCTTTTTAAGAAGAGTAGGTGAAAACTGAGAGCTGAGCAAAAAGACAGACATGTGAATAGGCTGAGTAATGTACGTTGCTTACTTTTTCACAATGAGTTGAGTTTGTAAGAACAGATGTACAGGCTAAAGAGAAGCTGCTCTTTGCAATGTAAAAATGGGGTTACGTTTTATTGCTCTTACAAAGCCTCAAATTAAGCTGTATATTCTTCAGCACCTTCTATTGGTTTTGTAATTACTTACACAAGTAATGCACTCATGAAGCAAAAGCTAAGCAAGCAGATAAGAAGAAAAGGAATAAAAAATGGGGGGTTTGGTTTTTGTTTTTTTTTTTTCCTATCCAGATTTCAGTTATAAATTCATTCAAGTTTCTGCTTTTACCACAACAGAGTTCTGTGCCTATGTCTTTTCAGTGCCTTTAAAGTGTGGCTCTATGCAGGTGACTTAACCTACCTCATTGAGGAGCCTGTTTCTCTCTGTCTATATAGTTTCACCGAGCACTTGCTCCTGAATGTTGATAGGACCTCTTTAGGCAAACACCAGAGTTCCCTCTAGATCAGTAATTCTGCTGTATAAGGTTAGGAATCAGAGGAGCGGTGCTGCAAATGCAAGCAGGCTGAGCTCCACATCAAAATGAAGGGTAACAAGGCTAAGGCAAGGGCTGAAGGGGTCCTGTTGCTTTTGGTAAGACTGTTCCTAGGAAATCAAGCACAGGAGACTTCAGAGAAGCTCTAGATAAGCCAAGTGGCAAAGCAAAAACCGTTCCACCTCACATTTTCCATTTAGAAGGTTCTTACACTGTACTTTGCTGAATTTTAAAGAATCTGTCTTTTAATAGTCATATACAGGGGTTTTTTGTACTACTGCAAAGATTTTTAGAAAGTCAGACTGCAAATATTTTACAGAGTCAGAAGGTGCCTGGCTGAGATTCAGAGTTTGGGATGCCACAGGAGTTTCCCCTTTCTACATTGCTGGCCCTTTTTACAGTAAGAGGCCATACAATGGAGGTATTATAGAGAGTGATAAAATGCTATTTTACAGATGTGTTCACCTATCTACCAGTACATTTTAGTGGGAGAAGGTCCCTGAGTCAGAATATGAAGCCTTTCTCATTAAACTAGCAGAAATTATGTTTGTAAATATAGATCATTATATTTTTTATTTCTGCAAAATAAAAATGAATGAATTGTGCCTAAAAGACGGAGAGCTTTTAGTTTCTTTGATTAAAATCTCTGCACCTAAGCATGTATTTCAGATCACTGTAACAGTATTTCTGTTCTGTGATTTTAGTACTTATTTAACAGGTAACACATAGTATAAGTAAGGCTAAAATTTCTTGAAGCAACTTGTCTATAATATCAACAAAAATAAACCAAACTATATATTGAAGAAGTGTGAGAAACTAATGTGTTTTAAAATGGGATGATGAAACTTAATACTAGAATGGTAATATAGTGGCTATGTAAAGAGTGAATTGCTCATCATAAAGATTAAATCTTCATTGTGCTGTGGCAAGTGGCAATGAACTGGCAATCCATCTGTTCTTGCTTTCTTCAAATATTAGAATTTATTACTATAGAAAATAATAGCTGCTAATTTTCCAGCCAACCACCTGTAAAGAACAAGTCATTGCACAGATAAGATATGATTTCCCCCCCCATGTACTGCACCTTCAGCTAACTTCATTACCTTTGTTTGAATGAGAGCATATTTCAAGTGTAGGGCAATTATATGGTTCTGTGCCTTGTATAACCTGTTAAAAACAGTAATTTGCTGTAAAATTAATTCTGTGCTCAGTTTACAGTTCTAACTAGCTTAAAGTAAGAACTTTTCTCTCTTGAAAATCTAAAAGCACTGGGGTCTTGCTTAGACGTGTTTACTCTTTATATTGTGCTTTGGTTGAATATTGGTTTGAAAATAGATTTGTTGACAGTTGATATGACAATGCAATATCATGTCAATTATTTTTCTATAGGCTTATTTGTACAAAATAACTTCCTTTATTCTAAATTACTATAATTCCTTCCATCTGAATGGAGCCATGAATAGTAGTTGTACTCTGTAAGAGAGGAATTCAACAGTGATAATGCAATCCTTTGCTGTTTTAAACTTTAGTTAGTAGTTATGTCTTTTCTTTCTCCAAGGTACTCTGTTCTGATGTGTAAATGCTTGGCCAACTCCCTTTATTATCTGAAAAGATCCAAGACCATTTTTTTTTATAATATGGCACTCTGGTGTAGTAGCTTTTTTGTCTGTGTTGAAACTGTGGACCTTGCATTTGGCAGAGAACAGTGCATTGCCTTCCAAGACATGTTTTTTTGGAACTGAAGGAACTTGCAATATTTTTTTTATATATCATTAAAACTTCACCTTAATATCTCCTTTTCAGAAATACTGAAAAACAGAATCACTTTTTTTAACAACGTTTTGGTCTAAACTGCAGTCCAGGGTGCGTGTTTTGCTCTTCCGGCATGACACTTAGTGACAGATTTGGGGTTTATGGATGAAACCTTGAGAAGGCCATCAAAACTTATCACAGCTAAGTAAACTCACTTTGGGAAGCAGTCAGAGTTACCAGCAGGATAGCGGTGTTGGCTGGATTGATGGGCCGAGGCCAATGGTATGAAGTTCAATAAGGCCAAGTGCCGGGTCTTGCGCTTGGGTCACAACAACCCCATGCAGTGCTACAGGCTTGGGGAACAGTAGCTGGAAAGCTGCCTGGCAGAAAAGGACCTAGGGGTATTGGTTGACAGCCAGCTGAATATAAGCTTGCAGTGTGCCTAGGTGGCCAACAAGGCCAACAGCATCCTGGCTTGCATCAGGAATAGTGTGGGCAGCAGGACTAGGGAAGTGATTATCCCCCTGTACTTGGCACTGATGAGGCCCCACCTCGAATACTGTGTTCAGTTTTGGGCCCCTCACTACAAGAAAGACATTGAGGTGCTGGAGCGTGTCCAGAGAAGGGCAACAAAGCTGGTGAGGGGTCTAGAGCACAAGTCTTATGAGGAGCTGCTGAGGGAACTGGGGTTGTTTAGCCTGGAGAAAAGGAGGTTGAGGGGAGACCTTATCGCTCTCTACAACTACCTGAAAGGAGGTTGTAGTGAGGTGGGTGTTGGTCTCTTCTCCCAAGTGACAAGCGATAGGACAAGAGGAAATGGCCTCAAGTTGCGCCAGGGGAGGTTTAGATTGGATAGTAGGAAAAAATTTCTTCATTGAAAGGGCTATCAAGCATTGGAACAGGCTGCTCAGGGAAGTGGTTGAATCACCATCCCTGGAGGTATTTCAAAGATGTGTAGATGTGATGCTTAGGGACATGGTTTAGTGGTGGTTTTGGCAGTGCTAGGTTAATGGTTGGACTTGATGATCTTGAGGAAGGTCGCTCCCAACCTAGATGATTCTATGGTTCTATGTTATTTGCCAGCAATTTCATTAGAGGTTCTTACGATGGAACTTCCTAGTATTAAGAGCAGGAGAGAAATGGCCACCAACAGATTTCAGAGATGAAGTTTCTCAGGTGAGGCACCATTATCCAAATTGGAGAACAGTAAGGAGGGCCTCTGACCTTCTGATAGATGCTATGAAAGCTCCAGAAAGCGTCTTGGAAGGTTAAGGAAACTGTGGGAATCATGATAACATTTGTTTTTTCTCTAGCATCTCTGTGTTTTTATACCAAAAGATAAGTTTTTAATAAGTTCGTTGTTGAACTCTTGCATCCTTTGCACTGACTATCGCTTTCTCCCTAAAAATGTTTAAGTGTTCAGTTATTCAAATGATTTGAGATCATAAGGACAAAATGCCAGACAAGGAGCATTCACCTCAGAAATGGACAAAAACTGGAGATAGGGTCTGATTATTACCCCATCCTAGCAGATTTTGAAGCACGTGGTATCCCAGTTGGTTTCTTACAGCAAGCTGGAGACCTTTTATATGAACTCAAGCAATGTTTTCTGATCTGAAATAAGCTTTTAGTCTAGCTGACTACTTTTACCACTTTTATATTAGAAAAATGGGGCTAGGAATAATTATCTGTTCACTTATCTGGGGAAGCATGAGTGCTGTTTACTCAAGAATATTTATGAAGTTCAGACACTCTGTTGGGAGTAGTTTAGGATGAGCACAGATGGTAAATGCATTACTCAAGAGTGATGAATCCCCAGGTGATATATGAAGACCATTTTATTTTCAGGCATGTCAATAAGGACCCACCAGCTTCTTGAGGTGATCTTGTTAATTTTATATGCAAGTTTTACAATTTACCTTCCAGGCTCTGAAGAGCAATTAAATTCACCTATGCTCATCAAAAGACTTAATGAGTATCATAAGTTTTGATGATAATGCTGTTCTTTTCTTCTTTAGGTAGCTTCATTCACTGAGAGTGCAGTAGACGTTAAGCACATAAATGTCACAACTTCAGAATGGGATGGCTTTCTTGAAGGAGGCCCTTTAATTTAAGGTCTAACTTCATTTTACATCCTATGTAGGATGGGTCTTCTGCAGGCCGAACGTCAGGTAGGTATCCCAGGCACAGTTTGCTCTGGTTCCTGCAAGTACATAGTATTATGTACTACCATATTTAAAAAAGGATGGCTTTTGTCTGATATTTGCTTTCTACCTAATTTATCAATAACACCAGTAAAGCCTTCATAAATGTATTAAAATTCACTATTAAATACCATTTTCTAGAATAAAACTTTCTAAAAGTCTGTAATTCATACACATTTTATCATTGCATCATTACACATTACATCAAAAAGATGTAATTCATACATATTTTCACGATAGTTGACAAACTCATCTGTTAACTTTTAATTGTAAGCTCTAGTATAAAAAACCTGAGAATTATATTAATGTGGAATATTGATATTATTATGTGAATGTCGTGGTTTGGGCCAAATTGGCCTAATCCGGTGGAACGACAGATGCTCTCTCTCTCCTGCTCCGCTCGGGAGGCAAGAGAGAGAGAGAAAAAGAGACTTAAGAGTTTAGAAGGATCTAAACT
>VFFE01007678.1:456559-519901 GCA_008921705.1 Burhinus oedicnemus | reverse complement strand
GGATTCAGGATCGGGATCAAAGGCAGACGCAGAGACAGAGTCCTCCCAGGACGCCGGCCATTGAAGAAAGAGGGCTGACCCTTTGATCCCTCAGCTTTTATACTGAGCATGAGGCAGATGGGATGGAATACCCTTGTTGGTCAGTTTTGGGTCACCTGTCCTGTCCACTCCTCCCCGCAGGTGTGACCCCTCTACGCTTTTCCGCTTCCGACCCTCCAACGGGGCAAGTAACAAATTTGGCTGGCCTTGGTTGTTATAGCAATAAGTATAAGCAAGAGCCTCTCTGCATACCGTCCTTGGCCTCAGTTATAAACATGGGTCTTATCACTCTGAGAGCGAACAGTTTTCTGCACAACATGCTGTTAATTTCAGCAGTTAGAAGAGGCCTAGCTAAAAAGAAAAGTTACTGAACAAAAATTGGTCCTGTTTTACCTCAAACCAGGACAGTGAAAAACTAGTTAATAACACTCCCAATTTTTTCTGTGTATGTATAATGAACACAGTCTGTTCTCTCAGTGGATCCACAAATACCTAACTTACTTGAAAACTTTTTTTCTCCTATGAATTTAGGATTAATTTCTTTTATATCAATATAATTTCCATGTCAGTCAATAAGTACATAAATGTGAACTGAAATAATTGACACAGTGTTTTAAAATGTAGTAAATGTCCCCAAAGTGCCCAAATCAATTTGAAAGTTATAAAAGTCCAACCTTGTTAGCAATGGTAGTCACTAGATGACAAAAGCCACAAAGTAGCACGCAAATGATCCTGCAAGATTTGCTAAATGGAAAGAGTCTTGTTTGCAGGAAAAAAATTTTTTTTTTTCTTTTTGTACCACTATTTTAGTGTTCCTTTGATATAGGTGAAAGAATACTTCATTTTAGCAGGAAAAAAACCAGGTTATACATAGCACTTTTTCTTAATTGACTCGAAGTAGTTCCTCATACCTATACTTTTTTTTTCCTTGAGGTAACATGTTGGTGTTGCAATGCAAGAGTACATTAGCACTGAAGATCTGCAGTAACAGCAATTAAGCATTTTTCAGTGAGCAGACATAACCCCCTAAGTTTGTTGTTCATAGAGCATTGGTATAACACAAAGCAATGCAAAGATTGCTTTGGAAAATGTACCGTTATCTGTAAGACACAGTATCTTTGGAAAGTTTAATATCTTGTCTACAGAGAATACATAGTATTGTCTGTTCATCCTGACTTCTGCTTCTTTGACTCTTCCAGTTAGCTGTGTTTCTCCTGCCTTTTCCAATGATTCCTGCTACAATACGTCTAATCCTGTGCCATCGTCTCTCATGCATTTATAGGAATATCAATATCTGTTATCAAATACTGTTGATTTGGATGTTTTGGGGGCATATTTATTACATTTATAGATGTGTGGAGGATTTAGATGTACTTTTATGTTCTTACTGATTCACATTGAAATGTCATTCTGGACATTCATATTTAAGAGGTGTAGTATGAGTAGATAAATTCCAGAAGGTTTTTTTTCTCTCTCCATTTGAATGGCTTGTAATAAATTAGTAGTGATGTTTATGTCTGGTTTCTGCTCTCTGTCTTCAGCAATCTTGATGATGGTTAAGATAAACATGGCCACTAATGTAATAGTGTCTTCTTTTCTCCCCTCTAGCATCCAAGATGTAATGAAATCTGTCCAGCACAGGTGAACAGAAACTAAATATAACCAGAGCAGCTCAGAATTTTCTCCACTTTGTAACTGTTTTCCCCTTCTGCATGATAGGAATGTGTATGTATATGTATATGAACATAACTACTTTTGAATGACTACAGATGATATTTGTTTATACATCACATATCTGAAAAGAAAAAGAATTTTCACATTTCCAAGAGGAATGTTGACATCAGTGCAAGTCAGAATAGACTGCAAATTTCTGCCAGAATCTCTGCGGTCAATGATAAACCAGGGAAAATGGAAGAATAATTTTATGGAATTTCTTGAGTTGCAGAGGTCAAAACCTGAATGTTATTGACCTTTTTTGAAGAAATGTTCCCATCTTACTTACTTGAATGACTTTCCTTTTGAAATCTCCAATATTTTTAAGTGATTGACTTCAAAATATCTGTTGAAGTACCTCTTGATACTGGATGTGCATGATTATCCCCACTGTCACTTTGAAGTTGTTAATATTTCATCTCAGGAACCTGAACTAGATACCAGTTTTTACCAAGTGTGTTTGTTAATATACAGACTAATGTGAAATACAAAGCCCACTGGAGATTCGCTTCACGCTGTGTAGTGAACATTGAGAGACTTGTGACCGTATTGTTGTAGGCAGCTGTTGACTAAGTACAGTTGGGTACAGGAGGTGACGCTTGATCCGATAAACATTTGCATCACAGAAGAATTTGTTTATGTGTATGTTAGAGAAAGATAACACTATTTCTTCAATGAGTTTGTTTTTTGAGTTTTTTCAATTTGAGCAAGGGAAAGATTAAATCACTCCAAACCCTACACAGAATACTAAAAGGAAATTAACTGTAGAAGCTGGTGTATCCACAAAGTAAATACTATTGATGATGAATGGAACATGAGATATATGGTATTCTGGCAGAAGGATTTATGACAAACAGGGTGTCACGGAAGCCTTCTACAGCAAGCCAAGTAAGTGCAGGCTTAGAGACTTCATGTTGAATGTAGAGTAAATCTGTTATGCTTTGTCTGTTTGTTTTTTTCAGCTACAGCGTAGATAAACATGTGTCAGTTTTCTATTTTGGGTACCGTAAACAAAATCTTGAGCTTTTACTTTAATCTAGGTCGAGCGATGTCATGATAATAGAAAACACTGAACAGCACCTCGTTCTATATATACCAGTCCTCAGGGGAACAGATTCATTTTAATAACTGCCTCACTCCTTGGCACCTTGTCTGGACTATCCTAAGAGTGTCCCTAGGAGATGATTTATGAGCCAATTTGGAAGCTGATACTCCAGAAGCTAAGAGTAGTGAAAGTGCCTCTCACTGACCAGTGATGATCATGGAGTGCTCTAACTTGTAGAAAGGTAATGGAGTACTTCTGTGTCCTGCACCACTACAGAAAGTTTGTGGTGCTTACCCCTCCCTTCAATAACAGCAATATTTCTGTAAAAAACCACTGTTATTAGGCTTGGGGCCTTTGCTAAAACAAGATAAATTTTTTTCAAAGAGCATAAATTTTAAACTTTTTATATAAAGTATATATGCAAGTGAACATGTAAAATTCATGCAGTATTTCAAGATGAACAACTTTGGCAGATATACTCACGCCCTCTTCCCTACAGAATCACATTCCTGTCGTACCATGCTGACTTTCAAGTTATGGTATAAATACAATTTTACTTTCTTGTCCATGAAGTTAAATTCAACTGAATCATACTTGGCTTATTCCAAGTGCAAATCTGAAGCCTGAATGGTGAATACTGAGTAAAACTTGATCATTTCTACCTCACGTACATGTTCCACTTGTTTTAAAGTGTATGCTTAGGTGGAAATAAAATCAGAGGTATTGTCTACTTTGGTTGCAAGCTTAACATTTTAGAAAACTTTCATTCTAGTTTGTTGAAAACACCGTACAGACAAATAGAAACAGAGATCTAAGAACGGGACCAGTCTTTTTTCAGTGGTACCCAGTGATAGGGCAAGAGGTAACGGGCACGAACTTGAACATAGGAAGTTCCATCTAAACATGAGCAGGAACTTCTTTCCTTTGAGGGTGGCAGAGCACTGGAACAGGCTGCCCAGAGAGGTGGTGGAGTCTCTGACTCTGGAGACATTCCAAACCTGCCTGGATGCCATCCTGTGCAACCTGCTTTAAGTGACCCTGCTCTGACAGAGGGGTTGGACTAGATGATCTCCAGAAGTCCCTTCCAACCCCTTTGATTCTGTGATTCTGTGAGTGGTAAAGTTTTAAAAAGTAAAACTGTTTTATCATTGTTTATGTCTATTCAAATATATTAGCTCTAAATTTGAAACCAATAAACTGTGTTTTGTTTAATCCAATTTTAAAAAGTTTAAATCACAAGGAAAATCAGTGTAGGTAATGGATAGAATAAAGACTAGAACAGAGAAGACAAGGCATTTTAAATACATAAGAAACAATTCCTTTTAACAAACAAGCATATAAACCAGCCTAGGTGTTTTTGAACTTCACGTTATATGCATTCATTTTTTAGGAAAAAAATGCATTGAATGTATTATGTTGTAAAGAAACAATTTGTAGTGTTATATGGGGAGGGGGAAAAAAAAAGACAGACAAATGTGTTATGTTACTGATTAAATAGAGAAGTAGCCTTACTAATTTCATTAAGACTTCTAACTGCATGCTTAGGAAGTCAGCAAGAAATTCGATGCAGGCTTTTCCAAATACCAAGGGGTAACTAGGCTACTCTTTTTAAAGCTAGTTTCTCTGATTCTCTATAAAATTATTCTTTCCTCATCCCACCCATTTCAATGTTTCTTCTGAAACTGATGCTCATGTAGTTCAAGACTAAGTCCAGTCTTTCTTTCTGTCTCTTGACAGAAACTCAATTCAGTATGTTTGTTATCACACCAAACTTAAAACCTGCTGTTATATCAAGACACTTTCAAAGACTGGATAACAACGGCAGGTTAAGAGGCATGATGGGATGGTAACTGTGTTCCATAAAAGGTAGATTTATAAATTAATGAATTCAGTTTAATTTATACAATACCACAGTATTTTCAACCATCTGAATGCCCCTCTGCCCCTTGATTTTTCCCTACTCTACTGTAGCTTAAATTATTTTCAGCATCCCCCAGACAAGGATATTCTGTGGAACAGGGGAGCAGTTGATTTATGCATGTTGTGGGGTGAAGGCAATACCACATCTTGTCTAGGAAGTGTGAACATATTAGAAAATGTTGCTGTTCATCTACTAATTATATCAGCCCAGTTTGTTCACTGAACAGTTAATATGTGAGTTTGGATATTGGATATGGCTACCCTTCTGTTGAATGTAAATATTTGTTTTGAAAGCTGTTGGGAGGAAAATTGGTAGCCGTTTTTTTTTTTTGTCCAAAAAGATCTTAAAATAAAGGATTAAAGAATTTTATCATAAATAGTCATAATCCCTCTTCCATCACATATGTCTCTGGTACAGGTATTAACACTTTCTACTAGAGTGAAACTTTCTTTTGACTGTTGGGTTACTGGCACATTGTAGAGAGTACTGGAGATGATGAAGTATTGGTAACGAGCTAGTAATGCTTTTTGTCTCCAATACTTCCATCTTCCTTAGTTGTTGTGTGGAATTGTGATGAACGCAGGGGCTAAAGAAAGCCTTTAACTACTCCGACCTGAAGTCCTTCCAGGGTGGAATTTCCAGATGTTCAGAGTTGAAAGATAATAAGAAAAAGGTGTAAATGTTTTTTCCCCTCAGAATATGTTCTCTCTCACAGGTAATATGGGTACCTGTTCAATCTGTATTGCAATCCCTAAACCCTCCTACCCACTAACAACTGTCAGACCTTCTGTACTAACCCCAACCCCTTCAAAGTTAAAAGGATAACGAATCAGAAAGCATAAAGAACTGACAGAAAGCTTATTACTATAATTTCTTCAGTAAAAATACTAGATAATCCTAAAAAATAGACATTAGGAAAGACAAAAAATACAGATTGTACAGGTGTCTCATAGACTCTGGACTAGTTATATTACATGATTGTCTGATGATGGAAGATCAGATTTGATGATCAGAATGATCTCTGCCCAAAGTGGGCATATACATACATATATACATACATACATACATACATATGTGCCTGTGTGTGTTTATGTGTATACATGTGTATACTTGTATGTAAATGAAATAATTCCGTTGACTTTTTCCTAATGCAGGGAGTATCTCAGCTCACCGCGGTGCTTGTATGTGTGGCTTTTAACATGTCGTACACATCTTGTTACTCTTTTCTATGTGTGATATTATAAATGAAGCTGAGATTCTGGTGTTTTGCTCCCATATCAACCAGGAGACTAAGAAGGAAAGGGGTTTCTTTTATGTTCCTTGTGGAATTGATATTGCTGCATCGTGTCTTACTAAGTAGAGGCAAGCTATTCTTATGATAATCAAAGCAAGTTTCTGCTTTATTATTATCATATTTCTTATATTGCTTCCTGTCAATCAATAGTACATTGTTAAAGTACTATTATATAATGATTATACAAATGTATGACCACATAAAATGTTTAGATTGTAAGTTTATAATATAGCATGTTATTAAAAATGGTCTTAGCAGTATGCAAGACAGTGAGTTATGAGCATCTGCAATCTTAGAAAATCATAGTATTTGGTAAGTGGGTCAAGAAGAAGAGTTGAAACAGCTGCTTTTCCAGCATAGTGACCTATTTCTATTTTTAAGACACTTAAGTTTTTTTGATTGTAAACACTTAAGTATTTTTGTGTGTAATATTGTAGTATGTATCAATGCTGTGTGTTAACAGGAGGATATATCAGCTGTAAAGTATCCTGTTGCAGTTGTGTTTGGAGAGGCAGTCAAAGACTTGCCTCCTCCATAGTAAGTTTAGTAGACTTAACTATTTTTTGTGTTTTATTTCATGGACTAAATAATTTTTAAAATAGATATCACAAGGATTTACCATATCTGTATTAAACATTGGTAATACGATCTGAATTTGTTCAGTTTAGTAATAAATAGTCCAAGGAAGATATTTGATATTTATGACTAAGCATACGCTTATTAAAGTCAAGTGAGAATTCAGCCTTGATACCTTTGCTGCTCATATTCTCTTCACTATCAATAGTTTTACACTGCTGATTTATTTATTCTGGTTACTTTATTCTGCTACTTTAACCTATATTCAGTTGTGGCTCAACTGCTTTTGATGCTCAAATCTAGCCAAACTATCTCACCTGAAAACCTAACTGGGGAGGTGAATTCAGGTTTGTTTCATACTGCTATACAGTATCTGGCCCAGGAAGGTATTTGTTTTGAACAATGTTTGTGTGTTCTTGTACCTTATAAAAATGGGAAATTGAGTATGTGGTGCATGATATTGCTGTTATTTGTTCTTCTGTGTTAAAATTAGTTCATTTTTTTTTTAGAGTTAACAAAAAGGAAGACCTAAAATTTCAGCAGCTACAAAGATGTGATACATTTATTTGTTTATTAGTGCTTGATCTGCTTAACACTGAAGTCAACCAGAATGTATTTTTAATTTCAGAGTGAGTAGGATCTCCTTCCTGAGAAATTATCAGAAAATTATTTTCAGGGTGAAGTCCCAGTTCTTCCAGTGTCTGTAGACTTCTCCCATTAATAATGTAATTTCCCTTTTAGGGCATGATCTGTTCCATACAGTACAGAGTACATTGCTAACTTCCTAGATGCATAGGATGAGATATTACATGATGGTGATGTTTGTTCTACAATGTATTCATTGTGACAAGATTGCTTTTACAATAATTATTTATGCATCTTTCACATGCATCTTAAATTTATTTAAGCAGGGAACATTATTTTTCCTGAGACTCTCTGCAAAGCATCATAATTTACTGAAAACAGAGCAGTCAAAGAAAACATAAGCACAAGGGGTTTTTTTTACATAAAGACATACAGGCAAGGAATATAAGCTCATAAATCGTATTGGGAAACTAGACTACTATATGTTATGCTGTAGTTGCTATAAAAACAAAGAGAATTGCTAAATAGTTCTTTTTTAATGATGTGCTGCAGATATTTTAACCTGAATCTCATGACTGCATTTTGCTCCTAAGAAGACTGTAAGCAGAAGGATGATCTCTGCTTAATTCTTAATACACAAGGCTTGTAACATGACATTAAAGACATATTACAAGCTCGTCTTTCCACAGTGACACGCTTAAACTGGAGCTTGGTCAGAACTAAAACGTGCAAAGGTCACAGCAGGTAATTAGCACAGCCCATTTCTCATCCTGAGGCAGTTTGTGGCACAGGGGTCTCTACAAGGTGCACTATTCTGGTTTGGTGCGTTTACAAATGCTCACCACCAGCAGAGCTTAGTATCGGCAATTACTCTCATCCTCCTCTGCTGCTACAATTTACAAATGAGGCAGGCTAGTGGTGTGGGGCTTGGTCTTGTGAGAGCATCTCTCAAATGTGATAAAAGTGCATGTCACTGGTATTTGACTTACATAATTCTATTAAATATGGATCAGAGATGAAGGTGCATTACCCATCTATATGAACATTTATGTCACATTTGAAGTCTGGATTGGAAGTAAGATCTGGCCTGTGAAGCACTTAGAGTTTTTATATTCTAAAACCAGACTATCGTTCACATAATCTTGGTCCTGGAATCTGCCAGAATCACTATGCTCTGTCTGGTGAGCTGAGGTAGTGTTTAATGCTGGTACTAGATAAACAGTAAGAAGGTTCCCAGTAACGGATGAGTTAGTACTTGCCACTGCTATTTTTATTTAAAGAGCAACAGCATAAAGACAAAGGGTAGATTTTCTAGCACAGTGAAGTTGTCCCACTTCTGGGACTGGTATTATTTAACATCTTTGTTGGCAACATGGATGCTGGGATTGAGTGCACCCTCAGCAAGTTTGCCAACGACATCAAGCTGTGTGGAGTGGTTGACACGCTGGAGGGAAGGGATGCCATCCAGAGGGACCTGGACAGTCTTGAGAGGTGGGCCCCTGCCAAACTCATAAAGGTCAACAAGGTCAATTGCAAGGTCCTGCACGTGGGTCAGGGCAATCCCATGCACAAATACAGGCTGGGAGGAGAATGAATTGAAAGCAGCCCTGAGGAGAGGGACTTGGAGGTGATGGTAGATGAGAAACTCAACATGAGCCGGCAATGTGTGCTTGCAGCTTAGAAAGCCAACCACATCCTGGGCTGCATCGAAAGAAGCATGGCTAGCAAAGTTGTGGGAGGTGATTCTGCCCCTCTGCTCCGCTCTGGTGAGACCCCCGCTTGGAATACTGTGTCCAGCTCTGGGGCCCCCAGCATAAGAAGGACATGGACCTGTTGGAATAGGTCCAGAGAAGGCCACGAAGATGATCAGAGAGTTAGATCACCTCTGCTATGAAGACAGGCTGAGAGAGCTGGGGTTGTGCAGCCTGGAGAAGAGAAGGCTCCAGGGAGACCTTATAGCAGCCTGCCAGTATCTGAAAGG
Source organism: Burhinus oedicnemus (assembly GCA_008921705.1). Classification (NCBI taxonomy): domain Eukaryota; kingdom Metazoa; phylum Chordata; class Aves; order Charadriiformes; family Burhinidae; genus Burhinus; species Burhinus oedicnemus. The sequence continues at coordinate 510,747 of VFFE01007678.1, read as the reverse complement.
GGCCTGCAAGAAAGCTGGAGAGGGACTTTTTACAAGGGCATGTAGTGATAGGACAAGGGGTAATGGCTTCAAGCTGAAAGAGGGTAGATTTAGATTAGATATTAGGAAGAAATTTTTCACTCTGAGGGTGGTGAAGCACTGTAAGAGGTTGCCTAGGGAAATTGTGGAGGCCCCATCCCTGGAAGTGTTCAAGGCCAGGTTGGATGAGGCTTTGAGCAACCAGGTCTAGTGGGAGGTGCCCTTGCTGATGGCAGGGGAGTTGGAAATAGATGATCTTTAAGGTCCTTTCCAACCCAAACCATTCTATGATTCTATGATTCTCTGTGTTCTTACCTGAAGAAGCTATGAGCTGCCATTGCTCAGATGCTTTGAGAAATGTGCCTCACAGTCATAAAGAGGAGGAGGAGTGTGTTCGATTTGGCTGGGATGGAGCTAATTTTCTTCATAGTAGCTAGTATGGGGTTATGTTTTGGATTTGTGCTGAAAACAGGGTTGATAATACAGGGATGGTTTAGTTACTGTTGAGCAGTGCTCACACAGAGTCACGACCTTTTCTGCTTCTCACACCACCCTGCTAGTGAGTAGGCTGGGAGTGCACAAAAAGCTGGGAGGAGACACAGCTGGGACAGCTGACCCCACCTGACCAAAGAAATGTTCCATACCATGTGACATCATGCTCAGCATATAAAGCTGGGGGAAGAAGAAAGAAGTGGGGCAATGTTTGGAGTTAACAGTGTTTGTCTTCCCAAGCAACCACTGTGTGTGACAGAGCCCTGCTTTCCTGGAGATGGCTGGACACCTTCCTGCAGATGGGAAGTAATGAATGAATTCCTTGTTTTGCTTTGCTTTTGTGCACGGCTTTTGCTTTACCTATTTAAGTGTTTTTATCTCAACCCACAAGTTTTCTCACTTTTGCTCTTCTGATGTTCTCCCCTACCCCACAAGGGGAAAGTGGGTGAGCAGCTGTATGGTGCTTAGTTGCCGGCTGTGGTTAAACCATGACAAAGAGAAATGACCAAATTCAGGAGTTCACCTGAGTTCAAGGGCTTCTGAGAGCACAGTCACAGGATGATAGCAAAAGCCTTGAGAGCACAGGTGCAAGATAATATCAGAGGCACCAAGAGTACAAACGCAAACCACAAATGATAAATTACTGGTCACTTACAGAGTGCAAGTTCAAGCTTTGCAGAACTGTTTCTAGGGAGTAACAAAGAAAACAAGAAATATGTAAAATATTGCATTTTGTGGTGGAAACACAGAGAAAGTGATAAGATACAAAAAGCAGTTACATCTTCTTCAAGCATGGGAAAAAAGGAAGAAGGGTGAATTGTTCCTGTACCAGTGCTCAGTTAAGGGTACTGCAAGTTTTCAGTGTTTCTGGTTGCCAGTATCAGGACTTTTTTCCCCTTTGCTGGAAAAGAGCATTGCTTTCTGATTTGCTGTTCACCCTGTGTCCCCACTGCAGGCTCAGCAATCATATGTAAAGTTTTATCTTTATAAATCTGTTTAAGTAAATAAGAAACACAAAGAATACTACATGTGCATTTTGTGCTCTGACCTTCAGACACAGGGTGAGTGATACCACATGACTGCAAAGTAAACTCAGATGCAACACCATCCAAAAGACAGATCTGGAGTCAGTGAAGTAAGGCAATCATCACTGGTTCAACTCATCTTGGAGTTTGCATTGCAAGCAGAGAGGGCAGGGCTGGGTCATTGCACACTGGTTTTATTGGGGTTGACAAAACTTTTTGCTTGCTCTGAATAAGAAGAGGGTAATTAAATTCACAGAGTAGTTGATGTCTGGATATTATCTAGCCCAACCCTCCTCTTCCAAGCAGTGTCAGCCACAGCAGGCTGCTGAGGACTTTGTTCAGCTAGGTTTTGAATATCTCTAAAGATAAATCATTGTGTTAAAGCTTAGGACTTATGTCTGTTTAATTTATAACAGGCGATTGTAGTAAGAGCTTAAAAGTTAGAACTTGTATTCATGCCTCCTAAATCTAAGCCCAAAATTACAGTCTTGACTGAAATCGAGAAATGATAATTTAACTTCTCGTATTGAAGCTGAGGTCCTGTAGAACAGATAAGTGGTTCGCAAAATCAAGAAAGAAGCTCCGTGAGGAGTGGGCCTCTGATTCCTGCCTCTACAATTCCACCTCCCTCAGCAGCCTTTGGCCAAAGATAGAACATAATCCTGTCAAACAGGAAACAAAATCCATTACTAGTTGGTGATACTATGCTCTCTTTTATTGTGCTTGCTGTCTGATTTTGTCAATAGATTGGTCTTGCTGCATATTGAAAGAAATAGTATGGATTAAGTCCTTATTTTAGCCTTCCCCGTATCTTACTACTGTGACAGATCTACTGAAAGGTCAAAATCAGAGACTGCAGTAAAAGGAAAGCACATGAACTAGCTTTTCCCTTCTTCAGACTACTTCATAGAAAAGTGAGAGGTGACAATACCATGTTATTTGGCTGCCTTCTAAAATAAACCAATATGTCCTCCATTCTCAAAAGGTCTATTTATGCATCTGAGTCTTGGAGAGAGGCTTAAACTACTGTTTCCAGTTTCACATATACAGTAGTTTAGAAGTACTGGCAAATAACATCATCAGGATGGAGGTCGTGTTTCAGATAGCCAAGCAGGCAAAAGGAAACACCAAAGGTAAGAAATATCTGTTCTCAAGAATCTGGCAAATAAGAATCACATTTTAGGTACCTGAATTTTCTTGTGCATTGAGTATGTTGTTTAGATGCTTTAACATGGTTTACCATTAAAGAGGGGATACCTGTTTCTGTTTATGGACTTGAAAACTCCTAAATCTTGAAAGTACTGTCTTTGTCATATGTGCACAAGTATTTTTTTTCTTTAAATTATTTGTACATGCTAATATTTGCAGAAATAGGTTGAATATGTTATTGATCCCATCCTTGTTTTTCTTTGGTTTTGAATTTAGTTAGCAATTGCTTTATGAGGTCTAGCTAAACTGGTTTATGTGACTGGTGGTGATTATTCTTAAATGCTTAATTTGGAGATGCTGATATTTGATAGGTACAAATGGTAGGGTTTAACCCCTAACAAAAATTATATACTTGTGACTTAATGGATGTAACAGACTTTGAATTTCTTAATGATGAAAATGCTTAGCATGTAGCTCCTGCTCCATATGCTAACATGAATGTGTGCTAATGACAGTCTAGGAGAGACTCTGTAGTTAAGAGCATAGGCAATGTGTATGAGGGGAGTCAGTCTTTAGGATTGCAGCGCCTGCATGGCTTTCCCAGTGTTTTGCGATTTTGACCAGCAATAACTTGGTGTTTCGCTGCTTGTTAGATGATCTGAATGAGGAAGAAAATCAAGTGAAGATTCTTATAGCAAATCAACTTTACAACTGGAGAGGCTAGGCACCTCTAGGTAATGGGGGAAACAGGCAACAGGACAAGAGGTCCAAGAAGGTAAAAACTAAGAGTATGAACAGAGATGTTTGGCTTTGTACTGGTTTGAGGTAAAACCAAACTAATTTTCTGTTCAGTAATTTTACTTTGCAGCTAAGCTTCTTCTAAGTCACTGAACTCTCTGAAACTCTCTAAAATTAACAGCATATTGTGGAGACACTGTTTGTTCTCAGAATGATAAGACCTGATTAGTTGTAATTTATGCCAAGGAATGGTATGCAGAAGGTTCTTGCTTATATTTATTGCTATAACAACCAAGGCCAGCCAACTTTGTTGTGTGCCACGTTGGAGGGTCGGAAGCGGAAAAGCATAGAGGGGTTGCACCAGTGGGGAGGAGCAGACAGGACACGTGACCCAAACCTGACCAACAGGGTATTCCACCCCATCTGCATCACGCTCAGCTGAGGGATCAAAGGGTCAGCTCTCTCTTTTTTCAATGGCCAGTGTCCAAGGAGGACTCCCTCTGTTTGTCTGCCTTTGATCCTGATCCATGCATTCCTGAATCCAGATCCAGAATTCAGTTCCCATCCGTCACTGAGTCTAGTCTGCGACTTTCCCAGTGCCCACCAGTGACATGATTGTCATCCTGGGAGCTTGATGCTGGTTTTGTATATACTGTATTTTGTTATTTCCTTTTTATTATTTTATTATTAATATTTTCATTAAAGTAGTTTAGCTCCTTCTAAACTCATAAGTCTCTTTCTCTCTCTCCCGCCTGTCCTTAGAGAAAGAGGTCGGGGAGAGCATCTGGCCAGTCCAGCCCAAACCTTGACAGGCTTTTAACACACTACCATGTTAGAATCTTGACTTTTTTAATGTAATAATGACCAATACAAAGCACCTGCTTAATTTTAAATTCAGCAAATTTAATACAGATGTTTTAATTTCAGTATGGGAAATTCCATATGATACACTAAAATAATATAATGCATAACATAATGAAATCCTAACTTTAGTCCTGTATATATCATTGACAAATCTCTTATATTCATATTAGGCTAAGGTCCTTAAGGTTAAGTACCTGAATCAATTAAAAGCTATAGAAATGTGCCTCTGCTTATCATTACATGCAGGAATAGTATGAAATCTATAGATGCATAGTTAAACAATTACATGTCTTCACAAAATTGGAATTTAATTTTCAAATTTAAGTCTCACTAGATTTCCTAAAGTTTCTAAAACTAATTCCTAATGGAAAAAGTGTTTTAGCTTTCCTTGAAACCAGTGCTTCAGGCATGCACAGCTCAGGCTTCAGACAAAAATTCTGCTTTGTACAGTATGAAGAGTTCCTAAAGCTTGTCTCAGATTTCCTCTTCTTAAATTTAAGTAGAAATATCTTCAATGTATTTCTGTCACAGTTATGTCAGCCATTAATATATCATGCAGCAATGGAGTTATAGTGATGCATTGCTTATTCTGTACACCCTGAGTAGATACAAGTGATAGTAATATGTATGGAATTCTAAAACATTGAAGTCCTTAATACTTGAAAAAAGCAAACATTTGTTAAAAAAAAGAAAAGGGAACCACAAAATAAACACCTGCACACCACTAGCAACCAGATGAGGTTAGATAAAAAATATTTTTACACTTGTATCATTTTTCTAGTTAGAAGGGAACATGCATTTTTGTTTTATTTGTTTGAATAAACAAATTTAGAAGCACCACCTTGATGCAAGAGCTGGTATTTGTTTTCTCCTCTTGGAATAATGCTGCCATTGCAATATTGTTATTTTCTTCTAACTTCCTTTGAAAAGTATAATGCTAATCAAAAGGATTTTTCTACTTTTTGAAAGCTTCCTGGTTTTCTTTCCTGAGCTAGTCAGCTACAGAAGGCTCCTCATTTGTTTGGTTTCCTCCATAAAACAGGTAGAAATTCTCTTATCTCAGCTCTTTCTAATCTCTGAGAAAGCACAATAGACTTTACAATTGAGAGGCAGAAAAAGTACCTTTTCTCTATACACTTGTAACACAAGATAGCTGAAAATTGCCCTCTTAAGTATTGTGCAAGCAAGTACTCAAAATGCCACATTATGCCAGATAAAGAAATATAATTTAAATTTTTTTTGTGAATACGTTTTCATCTTAAGATTCTGTGAACCTGTTCAGCAAATTCCAAGATCTTTATCCTTTGAAGGAATCTACTGAGGATATACTATGAGTTCAGGGTACCTTTGAAGATGACTGGAGGTTTGATGACTTCATGCAATCATGCAATTGCCATCACAGGAGGTGAGGTTCTTTCATCTTGTGTGGAAATATCCATATGTTAAACTTACTCATGCAAAACAAATTTTCAGCATACGTATTTCAGTTCTGAGTTTTCGAACTGGTGTTACTTGCAAGTCTTCTGTATGTGATCTTTAGTGGCCAACTAGATGGATCTCTTGAAAGCTTATTTCAAAAGTGCAAACAAAAATGATCAGAAAAAAAACCCCTTAATCAACTCCTGGCCTTAAGAAGCACAGTAATGTAGATGTATCTGAAATCCAAGAAAAGACGAAGAGGCAATCTCTTCTGCACTTAAGAAATGTTGGAAGGTTTTTGTTAATGTTATATGAACTTCTGTGTATCTACTCTATGCAAACAGATGGAAGTTGGTGGATGTTCCTAGATGCTGGTGCTTACAGCACAATTTCATTTGCAGTACTGGTGACTGAGCAGTATTGATAATTGTGATGGTCTAACTAGCTTAGGTAAAAATTACTTCATAGACCTGTGTACAGAACTTTACAAGTAAAAGCAGTATTAATTTGCTCACTTCACAAATGGAGGCAGGAATTCTGAAACAACCTATTATTTCAACTGTTATTTTTGTTAACTGCTTTTATTTCCTTCTCATTTAATAACTGAGATGTATGACCTTCAGGTGCAACATTTATTCATTTAATATTTGGCTAATAATGCTTTATCTGACACACGATTTATAGTAGAAGACAGACAGTAATAGGTAAATGAAATCTATGGTTTTAATATAACACATCCTAATTTTGCCTTCAGAATCAAAATACAATAACTTGAAATAAGAGGTAACAGTAGCTGTCTCATAAACGCTTCCTATTCCTACCATCACCTCATGAGTATTATCGTATAAAATTGAGCACGAAGGAACTAATGAGAAATCTTCAAGAGTGAGTGAAATATTAATGCCAGAATTATTCTTTGTGTTCTAAATTTGCATGTTTTAGTTCACAATAGACGGAAACAGTTGATACTCCAGTGATGACCATTTTTTTCAAGTAATTTGATACAATGCTTCTATGGAAATTTCCTAAACAAAAATCACAGGAAGAAAGCTTTATCTAAAAAAGTACAGTGCTATGGTATTCCTTTGACAAGCTTAAAATGTCAAGGAAGTGTTTTTGTGCATTTTGAAGTTTTTCCAGTACCAATGTTGATTAGCTATAACGACTGTGTCTTGGGAAGAACTGGATGCTTTCACATTCAGATGCACTAGGCACATAAAGAATGTGTTTGGTATTATCAAAGCAGTTATTACCATCAAAATTTATATAAGAAATCAGGACATCTTAAATTCTGTTTAAACTAATAATTACTTATACTAAAAAGAAATAGGTCCTGTAGACTTATTTTATGCAAATATGGATGAATATATTTATTTATACTCAGGTTAATAACTCAAGTTAAATGCACTTCAAACTTCCTTAACAGTTTACAGAACTAAGGTCTGAATGTTTTGATCAACACGACTTAAAAATAGTAAAATCAATTAAAATAATTTGAAGCATGGTGACAGCAAAATAGGGGTTTTGTCTCTTCAATTTAAAAGCAATTCCAATTTCTCCACTTGAAGGAAAAAGAAAAGGAATGTGCAGTGAATATCCTATCTGTGCAAAATAGATTTCAAGTGCAGAGAAAAAAAGGGGGAGGAATGATGTCTTCAGAGATCAATTTTTATTTGTCTTGTGAATACCGAAATGAAAGTTTACTTATTTGGGTCTGTCCTGGTTTGAGGTAAAAGAGAACCAGTTTTCTTTTTAGTAATGTTACTTTTCAATTAAGCCTCTTCTAACTCTGAAATTAATGGCATATTCTTCAAACAGTGTCCACTTCTAGCAGGTATGGTCTGATGTTTATAGTGAATACCAAGGAACGGTATGCAGAGAGGCTCTTGCTTATACTTATTGCTATAACAACCAAGGCCAGCCAAATTTGTTATTTGCCCTATTGGAGGGTCGGAAGAGGAAAAGCATAGAAGGGTTGCACCAGTGGGGAGGAGCAGACAGGACACGTGACCCAAACCTGACCAACAGGGTATTCCATCCCATTTGCATCATCCTCAGTACAAATGTTTAGACATCAAAGGGATCAGTTCTCTCTTTCTTCAGTGGCCAGCATCTGAGAAGGACTCTCTCTGTTTGTCTGCCTTTGATCCTGATCTGTGCGTTCCTGAATTCAGATCCAGAATCCAGTTCCCATCTGTTGCTAAGTCCAGCCTGGGACTTTCCCAATGCCTGCTGGTGACATGATTGTCATCCTGAGAGCTTGATACTGGTTTTGTATGTATTTCATTATTTTCTTATTAATATTACTATCTTTTATTTTCTTTTTTATTATTAATATTCCATTAAAGTAGTTTAGTTTCTTTTTCAATCCATAAATCTTTCTCTCTCTCATTCTTCTCTCCCTTCAGAGAGAAGTTAAAGAGAGTATCTGTCGTTCGCTTCAGTGGCCAGCCCAGCCCAAAGCATGACATGGTCGAATGTTTTGTTTATAAACATCTTGTCCCCACATAGCACAAAGTAATGTTTCATACGAAGACTTGAGAACTTTGTCTGATTCTTTTCCCAGTGACCATTTAGGAAATCTTGTTTCATAAGAAAACATATGTGAAAGACAGTATCTGCATACCATGGTTACTGAACACTATCTAAATTTATTTCCCTTATCAGTTATGCCCCCAAAGACATAAGCATGAAATTGTTACTTTCAAATCGTACTCTATTCTTGGCCTGCTATTAAAAGGATGAGGTCCCTTGCTGTAGTCTCATTTCAGGATGAAAAAGTAAGTAGGACTTCTGGCTCAAGTGACAGAATTGAATTAGGTTGATATTTACAGCAAGTAAAAAGGAACTATTTTATCCTCTTTTGGTGATACTGTGGAAAGTGGTCTTCAAAATGCTGAGGTGATCTGACTGATAATGTTAAATTAAATGCGACTAATTATTTCTTGCCTTAGACAAAGGCAGAACAATAAAATGGGGTGCCACTTCTGTCAGTTTCCCATATGCTGTGCATTTTTCTTTTGTGACTCGGCAGAGTATATTTTAGTTGATGATCTGTTAGTTCTTTTACTTGCTGAGATATGATGGCAGGCAGAATTTAAATATCTCAAGAACTGCCTGAAATCTTAGCAGTGCAGTGACAAAACTTATTTTTTTACCTCAGTGATACAGAGATCAAACTGGAGTACTTCTTCCTTCTAAACACGAAGCAGAGACCTGGGTGGGCTAAGCTCTCTGACTGATGCACTGGAGATCTGGGGAGTGCAGCAGCAGGGACCAGCACCCACCTCCACCGCTCTCAATAACCACTCAGCGTGGCACATCCTATGTGTTGCTCACAGGTGCTTGGAAGGGTGGTTTTTTGCCTGAAGTGAAGCAAGTGCTCTTAAAACTCTTATCTGGAAAAAAAAATTAAGACTAACCTTGGGAGGCAAAGGAAGGTCTGGGAACAGCTGTTTCTGAAGAGGGCTATTATTTTCTGAACTAAATTTCCATCTATTTTTGTCCAGTGCTTTTTTATCTTATATTCTTTTATCATAGAAAAGATCATTCAAATGTTGTAATAAGCATTATAATTAGACTGAAAATATTAATGCTGAAAATTCAAGAAATACCTGGTGAGAAACCTGCAGACTATATGTGTCTGACTGGACAAAATCTTTGGATTGTTTTATGTATATATACAAGTATGTATGTATGTATGCATGTATAAAAACCAACAACAACAGAAAGGTACTAGCAACATCCTAAACAAAGACAAAGAAAAAGCCCTGGTAGCAAAAAGGTGAGATGACATTTCATAAGCTGCTTTCTGTCAGACAAGTGAAGCCTGGTTTAATCCACAATGCTAGAGCGTGATTGTACTTGGGTTGGATGAGGGAATTTTGGCTCTCTTGTAACTCTTTGACATATGACATAGTCTAGTACAACCAGTCATCATGCCAAAGATGATTATGTCCTTCAGCATGAACACCAGTGTAAGTTTATTAGCATTGTCAGAAAGACAAAGATGCTGACTTAAGAACATTTAACTGCTCAGAGGGTCATGTTTTTCAGCAGCTCAGGGAAATATATATTTGAACACTTGCAGCTAGTGTTGTGATAGCAGAGGATTTGTTACTTGTGAATACTTAAGGATTCATTTAGACCACCAGCCTTGCATGGTAAATTTCAACCCCTAGCAATTTGTACTTGCAATGAAAGCCTTCATACTGCACAAAAGATATCTGATCACAAATATGACAGAGCAGATGAAGAACTGTTTGTTGGGGGGGTTTTTGATATAACTTAAGCTCTGTACTTGAATTCTCTGCTTTTTGAAGATTAATTATGTTTGATAGCTACTAAAATGAATCAGTGTAAGCATTAAGTACATTCCTGTAATCAAAAAATAATAACCTCCTTGATTGCTGTATCTAATTGTTGCATAATTAATTGTCCAAAGTACTGAAGGACACATTGTTTTAATTCCTAAATTTAAAACAGGGGCAGTGGCACATATTTCTTAGATTAAGAGCGCAAGAAACCAATAACTTGGCTCAATACTGTGTATGTAGTGGTCACATGGATGGTGTGGTAGCGGTCATGCGGTTGTATGGTCTCAGCCTCTCTTCGTCCTCTTCTTCCTTGACTTGTGAAGAAATTTTCATCAAAACAAGATCTCTTGTTTCATTCAATGTCCTTCTTCAATTCATAAAGCTGTAAAAATTCAAAAACACCCTAAATCCCTTGATGTCCATCAGGAAGATATTCAGTGATGTTAAAAAGGTACAGAATTTATAGGTAATGACTGAATTGAACTCAACTATTCCTGAATGTTTGGTGTTTTAACCTAATTAAAGCCATTCCTTGATTTTTGGCTGTCTTGAGAAAAAAGGTAAAACAGTGTATTTAACCCTCAAAACTGAGATTAATCTGTTCTTGAGAAGGGAATTTCTTGGGCAGAGGACTTTCTGGGCTGGCTGTTGGTGTGAATGCAATTGCCCCAAGGCAGCTATCTCTAGTCTAAGAGATCTCTAGCCTGTGGCCTCAAAAATTCCGGAAAAGGAGGGCGTTTTTGTAGACAACGCCCATGACTGTGTTTTTGCCTTTATCAAGTGCAGCATTTTGGACTGTAAGCTCCCAAGGTAAGAGAATGTCAATGTATTTGTGTGTGTGTTTATATAGTTATATATGAGTATACATACACATGTATGTACATGTAGTCTAACCAAGGCTAATTCTATGTATGTATGTATACATATATGTAGCCTAATAAAATATACATACATATAATCATATATATACGATGATCTATCAATTTACCTATTAGCTATCCAAATGTTTCAGTAACAAATCAGATCCATCTAGGAGAGGAATAGTTATATGTTCTATTTATGAACTAGTGTTGTGGGAGAGCTACGTGAAAGTATAAATACAAAACATGAATAACAACTGATGTTTTTTGAACAAATATACAGCACTGCTAGAAGGGCTGGGGGTCTTTACACAAAAGGACTGTAATGGCAAAGTAACTTTCTCCATCCAGGTGCACTGACTGCAAAACTTAAACTACATTCTAGGGTAGCTCAGGTTAGTATTGATGCTGAAATACCTGAAAGATATTTGTCTCATCCTTTCAGAAATATCTTAGTAATTGTCATGCTAACATGACATGTTCTCACTTGACTGATGATTCTTATGTTACTCTTCAAAGCTTGTCTGACTAATGTGCTGCCCTAGTTTTTTGCCACTGCTGGGGCAGGCATCAGGCTGTGTCGGGTCCCAGGGGGTGGCTGGGCTGCCCTCGGCCGCCCTCGGCCTGAGCGGGGCTGAGCTGGGTTTACCAGGCGCCCCGTGGCCAAGTGCCCATTGCCCAGCCTGTCTGAGCTCCAGCTCTGTGAGTGCCACCGGGGAAGGGGCTGACAGCCCCAGGCAGTTCCTGCCGGACAAATGGCCCCTGGGCTACAGGGGGGTTGTGGGGCAGCTTTCAACCCTTCCCTGGGAGTTCAGGGGGAAGGGAGCAGGCAGGGATGTATGAAATGAAAATAAAATGCATGAAAAGAAAGTCAAAGGGACTCCAGGGCTGAGGAGGAGGGGACCCCCCCCCCAACATCAAACATATCCCCAGTAAGACTTGAGGACACTGACAAGTAACCAGGACACCTTCCCCGCTACTCTCTTCCTTATGAAGACTAAAGTGTCAGCCTTAGGACCAAGATGGATATTAAGAGGGTTAGTGTAACACCAGAGAAAAGGTTTTTACTGTAATAATATTGAAGATGACTTCATCTGTTAAGGTTTTCTGTTTTGGATGGTATTATTGTAACTGACCTAATGATAACTGCCTTTTTTATTTTAATTAGGATATTAAGATTTTAAATAGGCTACCAAGATATTTATGTTTTCAAAAGTAAAGTTGTTTGCCTTTTTCCCATAGCAGGATCTTGACGTAACTGGAGGGTAAGATCAATTCATGGAAGATAAGATGTTGCCTTGTTAAAATCCTGAGCTGGAAACAAACCCACCTTCCCTAACTTGTTGTTGGACTCTAGCGGTGAGATGTGGCAGACTTCTTCCATCTGCACCTATTCTGCTTGAATCTCTTAAGCTTTTCTCTGAAGGAGCACTCGCATAAAGGCAGGGGGTGTCTCTTTTTGTTTGCCCATGCATTGTAAACATGCAAATTGATTTAGAAAAAATTGCTTTAACAACATCTGGAGAGGCTATACATGTGTAACTCCTGCCACTGACAACAGTGAGAAGAGGTGTTTTATTAATGTCAGTTTAGGGTGAGAGGCTGTGATAAAAATGCAAAGGAATCCTTTGGCTCAGGGTCGTTTCTCATTTTCATTGAACTTCAGGGAGCTGATTTTCAGTTGGGAGATAGCTGTCCACGAAACTGTGTGTGCAATTAATTGATTGCTGAACCCTGAAATGCTTTCTCGCTGTGCTGTTGTATTTCCACCCACTTTAGTTTTTAGAGGGGAGGGCAAGGGAAGAGGAAGTCAGGGTGTATGTCTGCACACTGAAACGTGGTGTAAAAGCAGAGAATCGGGGCTTCTGTTTTCATCAAAGTGTTTTCACTAGAGTCACAGCAGCAAGAAGAGGATGTTGTGGTAGTGAGAATCCCAGCTGATTGGTGCATTTTCCTTCAAACATGTCTTTGACTCATTTATATCTTTTTCTGGCACACCCAAACTAATGTAATAACCTCCTTTTTTTTTTCTTTTGCCTTATAAATACTGAGTCTCTTGAGCAATGAGTTTAGTAAATATCACTTTTAAAGTAATTTATTCAAGGCTGAACTCCTTAAAGAAGTAAAATTCATAGCTATATTAAGTATTGTGGGTAAAGTATTGGATTGTATTGTGGGTTTATGAATGCCCAAATAATTATGAATTATTTTCCTGAAAGGGTATTTCAGGTGCACATTGCATACAGATCTCGGCATTTCTGAATTTTGCCCTTTTGAACAGAAGCAGCATGTAACATATTCAATAATAAAATGACCTTAATCAGTGTTTACCTCTCCAGAAAATGCATGTTTTTCAGAAAGCAGGCGTGAAATAAGTAATACTGTCCCTCAGCCATACTGCTTTTGATACAGACAGTTAAGTCTAAAGACAAGTATTTTAAAGCGTAGTATATTAGGAGGTAGTTGATACATCCCTTGAAAAATTATAAGATGCGTGAACTTGATCTTCATCCTATTGTTGTTCTCGACCCTAGATGGTTTTATTAAACAGTAAAACTTGATCTGTATTGCCTTCATGATTGACTGGCAATAATATTCTTCTTTAAGTGCATTCACTGGAAACAAAGGGTTTATTGGATTAAATGGCCATTCCAGATACACACTGATTGATAGCTAGAGCACTTGCCATGCTGGTGCAGATTTTCAAAATAGGGTAATAGCATCAATACTCTACTTGCTAGTTTCTCATCTTACATGTAAGAAAACATCAAAAAATAATTTTGTGTCTTTTTCGGTATTTGAAAATACTTTTTTTTAATCAATTTTAAGAAAACAGACTTGACAGTCATGGGAAGAAATCTGCTCTGAGTCTCTAAAATGCATTCTTTGGTACAGTTTAGAATATGTTAAATATATTGGATTTAAATGTTCAAATAACATTAAAATTATTTATGTGTACATATGCTCTGCTTTAGTATTATAGATTATTTTCTGTTTTTCTGAAGAATCAAATATTGTAGTTTCTTTCTGATGCAACTTCTAAAATTTATTTACTTACTCAGCTTTGTTTTGGTGCTTCAGATTCTTATGTAAAGTCTGGTAAAGTAATCCAAATAGGATAGTCTAATTGTGAAGCTAATTAATACATAAACTTTCTTTAGCAAAATAGAATATTATGAAGATTATTTTTAATGTAGGTGGATTTTTCTGTATTTTATGTCTTCATTTTTGTCATTAAGGCTGGTGTCCTGGTTCCGGCGGGGATAGGGTTAATTTTCTGGCCCGGGACACAGGTATTCCATACCACCTGACGCCACACCCAGTCCATAAGGGGGAGCTGGCCGGGAGGAGGGGGAGGCAGGCGCGGTTCGGGAGTGGGCTGGGGCTGCGCGGTCCGGTCGGTGAGCGCTGGTGCAGTAACCCTGGGTGTGCGTCCCTCTGTCACTGTTACTGTTGTCGTTTTCCTCTTTCGTTTGCTGTTGGGTTAAACTGTTTTTATCTCAACCCACAAGTTTTGCCTCTTTCTTCCGATTTTCCCCCACGGCCCTCGGGGGTTGAGCGAGCGGCTGCGTGGTTCTTTGTTGCCGGCTGAGGCCAAGCCACGACAGCTGGAAAATAAACTAATTTCCTTTGTAAATTCCAAAATAATACTTACAAACAGAAATACACTTATGCAATAGAAAAGAAAACAAATTAGGCATATCTTTCAGTTTATTATATGTAGATATTTAGGTAAGTTACTCCTGCTATTTCTATTTAAAAAAATATAAATTATTATTTGAATATATAACATGTTGAAAAGGCATTTGGATTTTGGTGCTATACTGTGCTGTGAATGTACCACTATCATCTTGTGAAGTCTGAGAGAGAATTAAATAGTCTTTTCACAGTGTCTTTTCCTTACCATACTGTTACCTTCATGCCACTGGCAAATGACCATGGTACAAAATCTCTACTGTAAATTTACTATGTTATTTAACCTCTGCAGATAAACAGATGCACTCCACCTCTTTCCTGAAAGTGTGAACATGTCCTCTGCCAATTCAAGGCTCCATTTCCTAGATGTCCTCCCTTTTTAATGTCTACCATGCCTGGAAAATTTGATCTCACCTTTTTCTGCTTCTTGAATTACTAAAGTTATTCTTGTGGCTTCAGCTTCTGGTTTGTAGTGTCAGTTTCTAATGGTGCAGTTAGTTACACAGTCACTGTGTGTATGGATTTTCCTAGGTTAAGATTTCCTTAGCACTGTGTGACAGGTCTTCAGACTTCCTCTTAGCACTTAGGTTTTTATTTGGATTTTTGATTGTGGTTTTTTGCAGTGCTTTGGGCATTAAAGACAGTACCACATCTACCTTTTTCTCACTCTTCTTACTCCTGTCTAGCTTGTCCACTGCTCTGATCGGATTTCTCTTCTGGCCACTCTTCCATTTTTCTTGTTCGCACCAAGTAAGATTCCTTGTTCGTCCTGTCAACACTGACCAAACATCTGTTTTTTCTTCCTGTCCTAAAACACCTGGATAAGACGTGCTACACTTTCTCAAGGTGTGAGATCTTACATTAAGAGAGTTTAACAGCTCCAGTTAGGCAGGGTGTAAGAATCCTCTGTTGAAGTGGATCTTTTGAGGAAATGCCACACTCTTAATGGAGATCCTGGAGCGCTTCTCAGGAGCAAAGCACTTCATTCTTCTTAACTGTTGCCATGCAAATGCTCTTAGATGTTATTTCAAATGTCATTTTATTTTATGGGGTGATAACAACAGGAATGTTGTACAATAAAGACTTCTGTACTCCGAAGTGAGTGGCTGTTCCTTTTTGTTAGGGAGAAAATAGATAAGGTGAGGTATTTTCTGTTTTTTTCCTTTACTGAACTCCACTTTCCTCCTAAATGAAATACATGAGATGAATATTTAAGAGCTGTAGTTCAGTGTAAAATGGCTATATTAAGTCCTACTGAGGAGAGAGAAAAGAGCAATATGTGATACTTAAAGAAATTAGAGTATTGGAGGTCTTTTTTCTGAAATGGCTGCAAAAGATAGAATTGATATTCAGTTTCTGAAATGTTGGAACAAGGAACAAAAATGAATCCTATACTGGAAAGAGCTGGGATCTGCTTACCCCTTTTTGGCAGCAGAGGCAAGATACAGCTGAGGAGCCTGCTCATTCCTATTGAAACTGTAGTTCCTGGCCTGTTGAGACAGAGTTGCTGTGGGTGATTGGATGCTTCTCGAGAGAAGCCAGTGTGACCAAAAAGTTGTATCTTCTGTATAATGTGTTTCTTCTGGGAGAGCTTGAAGGAGGAGTGATTCACTATTCTAAATAGGCAGTTACTACTTATACCCCCTCTTCAAGTGTGAAATGGTATTTTAAAAAATAAGCAAATTAAGGTGTAACATAATTCTCCATTTCAGGTGTTGATTGCCTTGAGATAAAAGGAACAATTACTTCTGTCCTCTGTAAAGGTTTACTTTATTATCTACTGGGAAATTCAAATGGGAGATGATACAGAAAAGGGAGAGGGCAAAAAGTGTTAAGTGATTACATGAAAATGTATCATATCCTTCATAATAGTAACCTATTAAACTTAGCAGGAATAAACAATTTTCCCCTTGTTCAGTGCCATATGCTGCTTTTTCATTGTTAAAACGCTTCACATGTTTTATTAAAATTGTAGGGGAATTATTTAACTAAAATGTCTTTCATTTCTCCTGCATCAGGATGCTGTTCCTGGTTTTTGCATTCCCACAGAGGAAACAATAAATCCATCAAAACATAAAGGAAGATGATGGCACTGCAATTAAACCTTAAATGTCTAACAGTGGTGTTAGCATCTCAGAGACAAGTTTTATGAAAACATATGGTGAGAAAGCTTGTTTTCAAGCTTTAACACTTCTATGCTTGACGTCTCTGTAAGATAATACTTGCATTACTTCTTGTAACAGATTACATGAATGCAAAGCAAAAATAACATAAAAAAATCAGTACTATTTTATACATTATATATGCTGTCACTTTGTGCTAATTCTCAACTGGAGATCTAAAGACCTTATATATTATCCAGATTAATTGTCCTAAAGTACTGGCAATTTTCATAGACTCATAGAACTGTTTTGGTTGGAAGAGACCTTTAAGATCATCAAGTCCAACCATTAACCTAGCACTGCCACGTTACCAATAAACCATGTTCCTCAGCACCACATCTACGCGTCTTTGAAATACCTCCAGGTAACTTCCCTGGGCAACCTGTTCCAATGCTTGATAGCCCTTTCAGTGAAGAAATGTTTCCTAATATCCAGTCGAAACCTCCCCTGGCACAACTTGAGGCCATTTCCTCTTGCCCTATTGCTTGTCACTTGGGAGAAGAGACCAACGCCCACCTCGCTCAGTCTCCTTTCAGGTAGTTGTAGAGAGCGATAAGGTCTCCCCTCAACCTCCTTTTCTCCAGGCTAAACAACCCCAGTTCCCTCAGCAGCTCCTCATAAGACTTGTGCTCTAGACCCCTCACCAACTTTGTTGCCCTTCTCTGGACACACTCCAGCACCTCAATGTCTTTCTTGTAGTGAGGGGCCCAAAACTGAACACAGTGTTCGAGGTGAGGCCTCACCAGGGCCAAGTACAGGTGGACAATCACTTCCCTGGTTCTGCTGGCCACACGATTCCTGATACAAGCCAGGATGCTGTTGGCCTTCTCTCCACCTGGGCACACTGCTGGTTCATATTCAGCCATCTGTTGACCAACACACGCAGGTCCTTTTCTGCCAGGCAGCTTTCCAGCCACTCTTCCCCAAGCCTGTAGCGTTGCATGGGGTTGTTGTGACCCAAGTGCAGGACTAGACACTTGGCCTTGTTGAACCTCATCCCAGTGGCCTCGGCCCATTGATCCAGCCTGTCCAGATCCCTGGTGTAGGGGCACTTCAGTTAGGCTATTGATCCCATCACCTTTTTGGGGGGATATGTCCTAACTCCTACCTGACCATTCCCAGGCAAATCTGTGATTTCTAGCCCATCAATATTCCTTGCATCTTTCCTATCACATGGCACTCCATTCCCTACCTTTACTGGGATGGCAGACCTAAGGACCTCGCAAGCATATCATCCCACAATCATTGATGTGCTATCCCCAGGCTTGTCCCTAGCAAGCCTGGTTTTATCCCTTTCCCTCTTCAAATCTAGTTTAAAGCTCTTTTAATGAGCCCTGCCAACTCCTGCGCAAAAATATTTTTTCCCCGTTTGAGACAGGCATACCCCATTTCTTGCCCAGAGGCCTGGTGTCATGTAAACCCATGATCAAAAACCCCGCATATATCAAAAAACATGCATGTACCTCCTTCACAGCTTTTCACTGTCACCTGGCTGCTCCCTTCTGAGTATCTTCTCTTCAAGAGAGCAAACAGCCATGACCCCTGCCAGCCATCCATCTTTATGTGGTACACTATGTTTACATGAAGCATAGGACTATCACTGTATACAATACCTCTAAGTACCTATGAAACTATGCAACGTCATGTTTTCTGCCCAGTTGATTAATATACTCATTAAAGCACCTGTATATTGAAGCGTAACATCAGCTCAAGAACAGATGGAGTTCCTGTGCCAGCATCTCATGTGTCCTTTTAAATGCATTTTCTAAACAATCATTTTGTTCTGTAAAAATAAGCTTAAGTTTCTTTGCATGTGCATGCAATGGTGTTACATAGTGCCCTGAAAGCCGTAAAAGCTGGTAAACTGATCTTTTGTAGATCACTGCCTTAGAGCAAAGGCCTTAGTTTCTTGTAATGTTCACCAGAAGAGTTTTGTATTCCTTGCCTTTGGCTTTTTAAACCAAGACTTTGTGGACCAGCCCCTCTGCTCTGCTCTGCTCTGTGGACTGCACTGCCCCTCCAGAACTATCCCACTTGATTTACAGGAGGGCAGGGCTGCTTTCTTATTGCCCTGTTCACTTCTTCCTATCACTTTTCAGTTACCATATTATGCATATTTTTAAATACTTATTTTTATTTTAATTGTATATGCTTATGCTTTTTCTAACACTTGCACTTGGCAAATCTCAGTTTTGTACACATCTATTCTGTTTGGTTGCCAGCAAAAACCCCAGAATTTTAGACAGGTAAAACCAGACAACAGTGACCACAGATTTTGAATCTCAAGACTACATCACACTGGAAGTTTAACAAGACCTCCATAGTTTTGAGTGAGCAGAAATTATGTACAGAGACCTCTAAACTGGAAAGAGTACTAGTTTTGAACTACCAGTTGAATATTTGACATCCACAATGTATATACTATGAAAGACACTACTTCTTTGCATTTAGTCAAAGAAACACGAAGCAGGATTGCTAAAGTTTGCTTTAGACCGCTGATTTATTTTTTTATTCATAATTCAACAAAATTTCTGACCCTTTGGTCAAAACAGGTTGATAATTATTTTACATTGCTATTGAAGAAGATAGCTTCAGAAAAACATTCTGCTACCTGCTAAGCCAGTAAAATGTATAGTAATGTATGATAGATGCACATGGCATAACAGTAACAGGAGCAGAGCTGGAATGCTTGAAAGCATTTGGGGAGTTTCTGGACTCTGAATAGACTACACCTTAAGAAAGCATATACATGCATATTTCTCAAGCATAGATCTCAGAAGTAAAAAAAAAATCACTGCATTTTATTTGAACACTAACTACTATTTCAAAACTTTTTTTTTTTTTTCCTAGTTATTAGTGGTCTTTATGGATGAAATGCAAGGCTATGCAAGACTTCTAATTCCTTAATGTGACTGCTAGACATAAATAAAGAAGTTATAAAGCGTGCCATGTAGCACAGACTCTGATGCATTTCCTTAAATTAAAAAACGCCAACACCTAAAACCAAACAAAACAAAAATCGCAAAAGCATTGCTTCTGAAACAATGAAGAATCAAGACTTACATAGTGAGATGTCCTGGAAGTTAGGACTTTTTACTAGAGGAAAGTGTATGTATTACTGTCATGGTTTAACCCCAGTCAGCAGTTAGAACCATGCTGCCGCTCGCTCACTCCCCCCCAGTGGGATGGGGGAGAGAATCAGAAGAATGTAAGTGAGAAAAAGCTCATGGGTTGAGATAAAAACAGTTTAGTAGGTAGAACAAAGGCTGCGCACACAAGCAAAGCAAAACAAGGAATTCGTTCAGTACTGTCCATCAGCAGACAGATGTTCAACTAGATTCAGGAAAGCAGGGCTCCATCACGCTTAATGGTTACTTGGGAAGACAGATGCCATCACTCTGAACATCCCTCCTTCCTTCTTCTTCCTCCAGCTTTATATACTGAACATGACGTCACATGGCATGGAACATTCCTTTGGTCAGCTGAGGACAGGTGTCCTGGCTGTGTCCCCTCCCAGTTTCTTGTGTCCTCCCAGCCTGCTCATTGGCAGGGTGGTATAAAGAACAGAAAAGGTCTTGACTGCCTAGCAACAACCAAAAACTTCAGTGCACTATCACACTATTCCCATCCCAAATCCAAAACATAGCACTATACCAGCTGCAAAAAATTAACTCCATCCCAGCTGAAACCATGACAGTTACACACACGTGCGCTCCTCCAAATTCAGCTTCTGGGATTTCAACCTCTACTGTTCACCTACAGATATACTTTTGATAATCCTTGATAATCCTTTCCACAAATACATGACATATGAATTCAAAATAAACAGAAAAAACTGTACCACACATACAAACGTTGAAAAGCCACATAGCTAGTAATATATAGTAAGATCATTCTAAAAACTCCATTCTAGCCTGTTTACTTCATTTCGAGATGCATGCTTAAACAGAAAGCATCCCTTCATGCAGTTTTACTTCCTCTTCTTTACACATTTAGTTTTTAGAAGCAGAGACTTTATTTTGCAAAGTATTGCACAAAGGAACTGGGTGGGTAGCTTAAAACAAAGAAAAAAAGCCCCAGAAGATGGACTACATTACTGAGTTTGTCCTGGAAGATGACTTGCTCCAATTATTCTCTAGACAATAAGTACTGTTTTAAGAAAACAGCAAACGGGAATCATTTTAATTGTACACACCTGCTATTCTGGATTTACATTTCAATAGACTGTGTTAGTACTCAAATTTTCATGGAACTCTTTGGAAGCACTGTAGTATTACTGCTAATCATTTTTTTCGCCTACAATTTGTTAGGAATTACAGGTTATGTGGATTTTTGAGTGATTAAGAATAATCGTCCAGCTTTTCCAATGTTGTACAGCATTCTTAAAAGGTGATTCAGATGTAATATCGATAGAAATTAATTTAAGACCATAACATGCTGATGATTTGTATTGAAATGAGCAAACATATTTGGATTTTTTTAATTTGACATGAGATTAACAGAGTAGAAATTAGACAATAATGAGGACATTATGCCTTCTAAATGCATTGTCTCTAATCTGTATTCAAGTTATCATAAATGCTTTTTACAGTATAACCATCTCATCACTATAAAAAGTAGAGAGTACAGAAACAATTTTAAAAATGTTTAATACACCTCTTTCCTACTAGCAAGGCACATATATGAAAAATTGTTCTTCCTTGTAGGTAGACATTGAGTTGGAAAGGTTATCAGAAAAAATACATAAAACAATTGATGCAAGACTAATACTAATTCTGAATAATGAAAAGCATTCTTTAGAGCCTGTAGCACATTGTGAAGTATACAAATTATTTTCTTCTCACAGAGAAACATAAAGATTTCAACTAAAAAGAAAGTGATATGAAAGGTATATTTGCTTAATTGTGTCATGCTTACATATGATAACCATCAACCTTCTGTAAGAGGTGGTCATAAATGGCTCAGCAGTTCTTTCAGAAAGGTATTCCAAAAAGCAACTTCCAGAAAGTAATTACTGGAATCACTCTAGAGCCTGATGCAATAGAGAATTAAATCTGTCACAATCCACTATAATAGCACATGCATCAAGAAAACCATATTTAGTCTCCCTCTGTCCTGCAAAGTCTGAACACTTACCTGATGTTAAAAAAAAAATAAATAAAAACGATCATCCATAAGACTATGTGTAAGGTGGAGAAATGAGAAAGGCAGCACTCAGAACCTGAACACTCAAAAGAGCCACAGTTTGTGTCAGCACAGGAAAATCTACCCAGAAATTATTTGCATGTAAAAGTCACGCAGGTGTGCAATGTTTGAGATTTGGATTCACATTATTGCTCCCATTTCAAAAGGGTTACTTAAATTCGTGTACCCTCCTATTCCATGAAAAGAGAGGAAAGGTTTTTTTACTATTATTTGAAAAAAGTTAGGTACTCTACTATAGGCAGAAAGGAAGATGGGGCTTACACCTGTACTCTCACTTCTGAAGATGAAATATATAGTATACAAAGCCATCTTAACTCAGATGGCATACAGATTTTTTTATTTTTTTTTAATAGTGCCCCTCAATCTACTGAAATAACTACAAGACAAACTCTAAACCAAACCAGTAACACGTCACTTGGATCTGAGGTGGTTGATCATACCAATCCACAACAGGTCATATGCTTTTAATCATTTGTGGTGCTAGTGGAGAAACAGAAAAACAAGCAGCTAAAGAAAAATGTAAATTATAAAGTTCTACCAGACTATTATTTTACAATGCTTGAAAGTCTCAGGTATTTTCATAAAGTCAGCTCTTAATACTAAGATTTACCTACCCACTACTTTTCATCTTCAGCTTTCATGTTTCAAGTTACATCCATTTAGTAAGCTAACTGCCATTAAATTGCTAGACGCATTAAGCCAAAACCTACAAGGAAAGATTTCACCCCTTCTTGCTCAAAAGACGGAACCAGAGCTGGACTAGTCAGGCCTTAGACTCAATAAACTGTACCCATGCACCAGGTAGGATTTCTTCAGAAATAGGACCTACATGATACAGATGTCTCAGGGATTTAAGTTCAGAATAAAGACACTAAAGCTAAGAAATGCCAATTTTTTAATAGAAAAAGGAGAAAATCCTCACCAGAGGATTAATAAAAAAAATGTGTTCTTAGGATTACAATATTCTTTAACTGAACAGTTTGAAAAGCCTATTTTAGGATTCCTGGGGCACACAGTGTACTTAAATATTTAAAGCATTACTACAAAACTACATTAATATACTGTAACTTCTAATTTTTGCATTAATAGATTTAAGATGGCTATAAAATTCTGTTCAATTTAAAATTTGTTAGTTCTGTATCTCTAGTGGTAACTCGGTTGCGGTCACTGAAGGCGCTGACATGATTCAAGCTGCAGGCACTGTCAGTAGGCAGCTTAACCCCAAGAACAGAGTGAGAAGCAAAGGTAGGACATGTAATACAGTTTAACCACCCATAAGACCTTCCTAAAGTACATGTATCAAAGATTAGGGACCAGATGAAAAAATTACTTGCATCAGTCCTTGTGCCTCCCAAGAGGTCTAGTGAAACAGACCCACGCAACAGCTGAAGCAGGAAAGTGTCACCCCAAGAGGTCACCTACTCCAACCACCTGCTTAGGGCAGGGTCAGCCAGACCAAGTTTCTCCGACGTGTGTCGAGTCAGGTTTTAAGTCTCTCCAAGGAAGGAGACTCCACAGCCTCTCTGGGAACCAGGATTCAGCTGGATTACTTCTATTTTTTCCCCCTCCTTCAGAAACATAGGTTTTTGAATTTTTTGACAATTATTTTTAAAGCAGACTAACTTTAAAGCAAGCAACAGTATATCAAAATAAAACTCAGTGCTTTAATTGTAGCTTAAAAAAATATTGAAATACTTTATTTCCAAAACTGGATATCAAGGCTTGTTACGCTCTTAATAGAAAACTAAATGTGTACATCCTAAAGGATAAGTTTTAGTTGACCTACATTAAATCAGGAGTATTTACAAATGTCTGTTTTCAATAACATCAAAATATTAGACCGTCCTCATTCTTAAACGGAAACCTCAATATGTTTCAAATGTCACACTTTCACTCCCCACTTTTTTTGGCTGAAATAATTTGACATGGTTAAAAAATGCAAGTTCTTTCTTCCAGACTAGGCAAAACTTAATTTTACTACAACTGTGCTTATTGTTTAAAAAGATAAAAGATTGTACAGGTCGGTACTAGAGAGTTCATACGCCCTGCCTTTACCTCAAAAGCTTTCCTGAGAATTGCCTAACAGCAGAGAGGGTATCCTTTTTCAGCTGGGATTTGTTGTTCGACAACTTCTCTTTATTCTTCCTGAAGTAAATTCATACTCTACCTCCTTTTAATTACTACAGATTTTGGACATTGTATATTCGTTTCCCATTTCTTTACCAAAAATACTGCTGTTAAATACTACAGCAGTTAGATAAAACCCGTCATTTAGGATGTCACTGAGCAATGTTTTGCTTTCAGTTTAGAGGCCTGCAAGCTTTGAGGTCAAATGTCAGGAGTGGGAATTTTCCTTTCCAACGTTACCTAGTCCATAAACTTGTCCTTCTTCCTCCCTTCAGGATGAAAAAGAGCACAGCCTCTTGCATTTGCCTTAAATGTAAGTGCAGAGCCACATTCATGTTTTCAGTTACAGTACTGGAACTGACCATCGGAAAAGAGTGGTGTGTATTATACGTCATACCAACACTTTTAACTGTTTTCCTTATGTTACAAATCAATAAAAACACAGTCAATGATTAAAGATCAGCAGCCTCCAAACAAGGAAATTTAGAGTCATTTCAACTTCTATTGCATCAGAAAATTTACCTTCAGTTACAACTTCATTAGTAATCAAAAATTACATTTCCACCAGTGTTATTATTTATAACCCCAAAGCAAGGTGTGTCCTGAAGCAATAAAATTCCACAACCTCCCAGCTTCAGGCAGCAACATTAGAAGAAACAGATGGGCCCAGTCTGTTAATACAGGGCTCTGTGGTTGGTGTCACTGACACAATTTTGAGATTTTTGATAACGGGATGACCTAAATGGCACCAGGCTTGCTGATGTCAGATGGGATTCACCTTTCTCAAAGGGGGAACAGGGGCTTTGCTTGCAAGCTTAGTGGGGCACATTGACAGAGCTTTAAACTAGGCTTGAAGGGGGAGGGGGATAATATCAGGCTTTCCCATGGCAACCTGTGGGATGACACGACAAAGTTAGAGGGACAAGGTGCTAGTGAGGGCCTTCAGTCTGCTGCTCTGAGATGTGCTGGCTACACTGCAGCACGCTTGAAGTCTTATGGAGATAAGCCAGAGGCACCAAAAGACAAACATCAGAGAAATACCTCAAAGTAATTAAGGGATATTCCTCTAAGAAGGTGACACGGCTGATAGCCCACCCAAAGTGCCTCTACACCAATGTGTGCACCATGGGCAACAGACAGGAGGAGCTGGCAGCCACTCTGCTGCTAGAAGGCTACAACCTAGTTGCCATTACTGAAACCTGTTGGGATAAATCCCATGACTGGAATGCGGCTATCAATGGCTACAGGCTGTTCAGAAAGGATAGGCAAGGAAAGAGAGGTGGTGGGTTAGCCCTGTACGTTAGCGGGTGTTTTGATTGTCTAGAGCTTAATGATGGTGATGAGAGGGTTGAGCCTTTACGAGTAAGAATGAGTAGCAAGGCCAACAAGGCAGATATCACGGTGGGAGTCTGTTACAGACCATCCAACCAGGATCAAGAGGCAGATGAAATATTCTACAAGCAGTTGGGACAAGTCTCACAATTGCCAGCCCTTGTTCTCGTGGGGGGCTTCAACTTCGCAGATGTCTGCTGGAAATACAATACAGCAGAGAGGGAACAGCCTAGGAGGTTCCTGGAATCTGTGGAAGATAACTTCCTGACACAGATAGTGAGTAAGCCAACTAGGAAAGGGCCCCTGCTAGACGTGTTGTTCGCAAACAGAAAAGGACTTGCTGGTGATGTGAAGGTTGGAGGCCATCTTGGACATAGTGATCATGAAATGATAAAGTTTTTGATTCTTGGAGAAGAAAAGAGGAGGGTCAGCAGAACTGCTACCTTGGACTTCCAGAGGGCAGACTTTGACTTGTTTAGGTGACTGGTAGACAGAGTCCCTTGGGGGCAATCCTGAAGGGCAAAGGAGTCCAGGAAGGCTGAACATTCTTCAAGAAGGAAATCCTAAAGGCACCGGAGCAGGTTGTTCTCATGTGCTGTAAGACAAGCTGGTTGGAAAGAAGACCAGCCTGGCTAAACTGAGAGCTTTTACTGGCACTAGGAGAAAAGGAAAGTTTACAGCCTATGGAAGAAGGGGCAGGCTACTCAGGAAGACTACAAAGATTTCATGAGGTTATGAAGGGACAAAGTTAGAAGGGCCAAAGCCAAACTAGGACTTAATCTGACTACTGCCATAAAAGACAATTAAAAAAGTTTCTATAAATACATTAGCAGCAAAAGGAAGACTAAGGATAATGTCCATCCTCTATTGGATGCAGAGGGAAACATAGTGACAAAGGATGAGGAAAAGGATGAGGTACTTAATGCCTTCTTTGCCTCAGTCGTTAACAGTAAGACCAGTTGTTTTCCGGGTACCCAGCCCCCTGACCTGGACAACAAGGATGGGGAGCAGAATGAAGCCCCCAAAATCCAAGGGGAAAGGGTTAAAGACCTGCTACACCACTTAGACACACGAAAGTCTATGGGACCAGATGGGATTCACCCAAGGGTACTGAGGGAGCTGGCAGAAGTGCTCACCAAGCCACTTTCCATATTTGTCAGCAGTCCTGGCTAACCGGGGAAGTCCCAGTTGACTAGAGGCTAGCAAATGTGTTGCACATCTACAACAAGGGCCGGAAGAAGGATCCAGGGAGCTACAGGCCTGTCAGTCTGACCTTAGTGCCTGGGAAGGTTAAAGAGCAGGTCATCTTGAGTGCTATCATGCAGCACATACAGGACAACCAGGCAATCAGGCCCAGTCAGCATGGGCTGGTGAAAAGCAGGTCCTGCTTGATAAACCTGATCTCCTTCTATGACAAGGATGAGGGAAAGGCTGTGGATGTTGTCTACCTAGACTTTATTAAAGCCTTTTACCCCATTCCCCACAACATTCTCCTAGAGAAACTGGCTGCTCATGGCTAGGATGGGGGTACTGTTCTCCTGGTGAAAAACTGACTGGATGACCAAGCTCAAAGAGTTGTGGTGAATGGAGTTAAATCCAGCTGGCAGCCAGTCACAGCTGGTGTTCCCTAGGGCTCAGTATTGGGGCTTGTACCTTTTAATATCTTTATCAAGGATCTGGATAAGGGGATCAGTGCACCCTCACTAAGTTTGAAGACGACACCAAGTTGAGTGGGAATGTTGATCTGCTTGAGGGTAGGAAGGCTCTGCAGAGGGAGCTGGACAGGCTGGATTGATGGGCTGAGGCCAATGGGATGAGGTTCAACAAGGCCAAGTGTCTAGTCCTGCACTTGGGTCACAACAACCCCATGCAACGCTACAGGCTTGGGGAAGAGTGGCTGGAAAGCTGCCTGGCAGAAAAGGACCTGCGGGTGTTGGTCAACAGATGGCTGAATATGAACCAGCAGTGTGCTCAGGTGGCCAAGAAGGCCAGTAGCATCCTGGCTTGTATCAGGAATCGTGTGGCCAGCAGAACCAGGGAAGTGATTGTCCACCTGTACTTGGCCCTGGTGAGGCCTCACCTCGAACACTGTGTTCAGTTTTGGGCCCCTCACTACAAGAAGGACATTGAGGTGCCGGAGTGTGTCCAGAGAAGGGCAACAAAGTTGGTGAGGGGTCTAGGGCACAAGTCTTATGAGGAGCTGCTGAGGGAACTGGGGTTGTTTAGCCTGGAGAAAAGGAGGTTGAGGGGAGACCTTATCGCTCTCTACAACTACCTGAAAGGAGACTGAGCGAGGTGGGCGTTGGTCTCTTCTCCCAAGTGACAAGCAATAGGACAAGAGGAAATGGCCTCAAGTTGTGCCAGGGGAGGTTTCGACTGGATATTAGGAAACATTTCTTCACTGAAAGGGCTATCAAGCATTGGAACAGGCTGCCCAGGGAAGTTACCATCCCTGGAGGTATTTCAAAGACGCGTAGATGTGGTGCTGAGGAACATGGTTTATTGGTAACGTGGCAGTGCTAGGTTAATGGTTGGACTTGATGATCTTAAAGGTCTCTTCCAACCAAAATTATTCTATGATTCTATATGTGTAAACAACAGTTTTATTGCAGCACGAACACTTCTCTATATGCAGCCCTCTTTTATTACACCAGGTTCAGTTTGCAATAGCATATGTAACTTTTCCCTTAGATAAAAATAAGGTGCAGAAGAAAGATACAAAACGCAGTCAGTCAGAGCCATTCCAAGAGCATTAATGGGGTAGTGGTATCAAACTGAGTAGTTCAGCCTTCAAAAATGGCTCAGCCTGCAAGCCAAATTGTGATGCTCATCTGTATAAGAAAGATCTTTGTTCATAAAACATAGCAGGGAAGTGTTCTGGTATATCAGTTCGGTAGATATGAAAGGCTTTTAAGTGTTTCTGCAGCTGAAATACAGGACCAGAAAATGATTGACTGCACTTTAGGTTGTCTGTCTGAAAGTGCTCTTTACCACCTTGGAGACTTTATTTCTCTTTTGCTCAGTACAAGGAAGTTGTCTGCTGTCAAATTTTGGATGTTCCAGTATTCCTTAGTCTGCAGGATCAACTACTGTACTGGCAATAAGATGTGAGTTAAAGGTAATTCAGGGTCAATACCAGACATTCAAATACTCTTATCTTACCTCTTTTTATGATTGCTTTCAGCCAGGCTCCTCCTGTTTGATAAATCTGTGAACCGCTTAGACTGGTGTGTTTTAAACATTTGGTTAGTTAATGTCCATTTGCTGCAGTTTCTCAAAGGTGAATAAATTGTATAGACATATTAGCATAATCTTTCCAACTGGAAATTAATTTTCTTTATTTCTTTTTTACCAGGAACATCCAGTGCTTTGTCATTTAAACACTTACTGATGTTGTTTAATTTTACCAAATATAAATTCTTATTTGATTTAAAAGTATTAAATATACTCTTAACAGCCAAATAAGTTAAGGAAGAAATAAATGGAAATAAAATTCTGCTGGATATATGAAACCAGTATGATGTTCAACAGAACGCATATAGATCTTTCACTTGTAGTTCAACTTAGCCTTTTTGAGAGGCACCTCACAAAACTGGAAATATTTGAGAAGAATTAGAAGCCACTTTTAATGGCTCTCTTGTTTTCCAGAGCTTAAAATATAACTAAACTACACCCACCCTCTGTCCCCTCCTGACAATTATCTTAAAATATGAGTGGACTGACTGTAACGTAAGAGTGTAGGTTCTTGCATATACCAGAAAATTTGTTCAATGACCTAACTGTACTAAAATGTTTTGGTCCATCAGTAGTGCTGCTATATATATGCATACGCATACCTGTCTGTAAGGCTGCAGGATAAGCTGAGGTAGTGAAATGAATTTTTTTCTTTTTTGTTTTGTTTTGAACTGGAAGCAGTTCTGTGGACACTCCTGCAGGAGTAGGGGATTCCCAGCGGGAATGAGGACAAGTGGTGGATGTGGGAGTGTTAGGCTGTTTCTGTAGCTGGAGAAAACATATGTTGACTTTGTAAGCCATCAGTGCTCTAGGTTGAAGAGATCACCCTTCGATTTTGCTTCAGCACAGTGTTGATGAGGACAATATTCAGGTCTCAGAAAAGTTAGTTTATCTCATCCTGAAAGATGTTATTTTTGTGATATAAATACAACAGGACTTCTCATGAAACTGTGGGATACAAAGCTTCCTTTCTACCAAGGAGGAAACAAGCCTTGAATGTTTTAAACCTCATAGGAGAGAATCAGCCTCAAGAAACTGAGACAAAGCAGCTAGCATGTGTGATCATTTAAGTTTTGGATTATTTGAAATATTTACTAGAAAATTAATCTTATTTCTGCTGTATAGAGGGATTTATAAGGATAACTTCTCCTTTAGGCATGATCTTTCGGAACCGGGCAAGGTAGCTGCAGTGATTTAAAATAGCGCGTTGGAGAAAAAAAGCTGCTAACAAATCTTGGTGGATGGAAAACAGTGATCAAAAGCAGTGAAAGCAAACGAACATTGCCAGTGTTTCCTCATGCTGTTAGGCAAACATTGCCTTCAGACTAAGGTGGGTTGTGAATTTCTTTCCTAGTGCAGAGATTGTTTTTTATCTGTTGTGTTTTCAAAGGTGTGAATGGGAAGGTAACAGATTTTCATGTTTTTTCCCCACCTTTCTTTTTGCACCCCTTATGGCTGAAGAACCAGCCCTAAGAAGACTGCATATTAGCTCCCCTTTTGGTCTTCAGCCATGAGGCACCCACTGTGTTTGGCCTAGATGCTGGAAGTAAAAAGTGGTAGAAAAGTCATATGTATCCAGATGCCCTTCTTGCAAAGTCAAGCAAGGTTTTTGCTTAGAAAAGAAAGTCTGGAAAATCAATTGACAAATCAGTTCAGTTTGTAAGTGCTTTTTTTTTCATCTTATGTCCCCCCATTAGAGTAGAACTGCATCATTTCTATCTCACTTGTTTCTGTAGGGATCTGGGAATTCAGAACACTTACAGACTGTATCTAGCAGTTGGAATACAACATGCTGAAAACTTTAACCTACACAGCATGGCAATGCAACCTGAATAAGTCATTAAAATACACACACACACACTTCTCTATGTGTGTGTATATACATATATATAATCTGCATGCCTATATATATCATAGAATCACACAATCATACAATCGTTTAGGTTGGAAAAGACCTTTAAGATCATCCAGTCCAACCATTGACCCTACTCTACCAGGTCTGCCACTAAACCGTGTCTCCCAGCACCACATCTACACAACCTTTAAACACATCTAGGGATGGTGACTCAACCACCTCCCGGGGCAGCCCGGTCCAATGCTTGATAACTCTTTCAGTGAAAAATTTTTTCCTAATGTCCAGCCTAAACCTCCCCTGGCGCAACATGAACCTGTTTCCTCTTGTCCTATCGCTAGTTACTTGGGAGAAGAGATCAGCTCCCATCTCACTACAACCTCCTTTCAGGTAGTTGTAGAGAGCAATAAGGTCTCCCCTCAGCCTTCTCTTCTCCAGACTAAACAATCCTAATTCCTTCAGCCGCTCCTCATAAGACAAGCATGCTGCTAAAAATATAAAATCAAAAAAAAAAATACGATGCAAAAATAGATTCATAAAGCTAGTTCACAATGACCTCTAAATATAATTAAATCAGTGGTTTGTAAAAAGGCTTTTTATTTTATACAGTTACATTTTATTACTTTAACTGCAAGATAAACTGCCTTTTAAATTACAATGAAAAAGTTATTATTAAGTAGAATAATACAGTGATGCAATTTTTAAAACCTCAGCTTCCAAATATTTATTCCTGTGGTTAATAGCATTCTGTGTGTGCTGAGTTCAGCATTAAAATTATTTAATCTAAACAAACTGAGAAGCTGTAAGTACATAATAGCAAGTACAAGAAATTAATTTTAAAAAATGCCTATGTATTTTACTGTAGTTAAGCTATTAAAATTTGTCCTTATAGTAAATAAAATGAAAGTATACAGTACAGTCTATTATACAATCTTTTCCATTTTAGATGCACTTAGAAGGAAAAAGCAGTAAATACTACTGGCCAAATTGTAAGCACATTGAAACACATTGCTCTAACCTGAAGGACTGTATTTCTACACTACTTTGAAAGGTCAACATTGCTCATTATTTTGTATTTTATCTTTTTATAAATTATAGATTGGACAATACAGTGGTGCACTTTAGCAATGCAAAATTGGTTTATGAAGAAGTTGGTTTATGACAAATCTGCAAAGGCTGAATATGTGAGCTTTGTCCTTGTCTTTGTGTCATGCTCATAACCAAAAAGATGTGCCACTATTGTGGCATTCTAGCTTTATGGTAGTGTGGTAGTTTAAAGTAGAAATGCATAACTAAACCTCTATACAGTCCATTTTGTTGCTGAATTATGGCAAATTGGGAGTAGGAGATGATCAAGCTGGTTTAGTCTCTACTTAAGAAATATATCCAGCAGTGTAAAACCACTGGATAGCGCAAAGCCGTAACTATATCCCTCTAGCTACCAAAGCAGAGGATATAGTTGAGGACAAGGGGAAGCATAAGTCATAACTACATGCTGGCAAGCAATATTCAAGACTGCCAGGTTATTGTTGGCCTAGTTACAGTGACACCCCATCAAGGTTTAAGGTACCTGGCTTGCCATTGTGTAAGATTTACTGACCTATAGGAAAGGAGTTGGACTGGAAATATCTATGCAAGGGCAACGACCATGAGTAGAAACACATTTCGCCTGCCTAGTAAACTTTGATGTTAGGATGAGAATTGAGGGAACTTGTTTACTGTGGCATGGGAAGAAGTTACTACCTCAGATGGAGTATCTAGACAAGTGGGAGCTGTAATATGTTAAATGACTGCTTAAACATTTAAACATACCTTAAATCAATTGAAACCTGTCTGTCAAAGCTCTTGGAGCATCCTGAGATGGTCCCCACATACTTGAGCTTGGTCTTTTGTTCTGCTTGCCTCCTACCAGAGCTGTGTTTGTAAAGGTTTCAGTTCCAGGAAAAACCAAACTGCTAGTGCAATAATAAGCTCAGTAGTTTCCTAAGACGAATGTTTATCAATTTGTTATTTGTAGGTGCTGGTCATCTAGCAATCTCAACAAAATTTATGAATCCCATCCCATTAGAAGGACACATACTGCTTTTATAGATTAATTATTGGAACTACGCTACATGAAATAACATGTGTATCATGCTGGGTAGTTGTTGCATTATTAAATACAATAACTAGGGAAAATCAACAATCTCCGATAGTAATAAACTTCTAATAGTTTTTTTCTCTTCTTATGCCAATAAGTGTTTAAAGTAAAGTCAAAATGCAATTACTACCATCATCCTTGAGTGTTCTGTGAGGACTCCCTTTCTACCATGCCTTGTAAAGGAAAATAGTATGCTTTCTAAATGCTCATACAAAACAATAATAGAGCAATGCTATTCAGTCTGTATTTATTTATTCTTTGGTTTACAAATATGTAATTATGGTATTCAAATCACCTAGGCCTATTTATCTGTCAGTCTATCAGAACAGATTGTGAACAAAAGGATATGCATCTTTAATAAGATTATTCACATGAGTAAGGGTATACCAAACTTGAAGTGCTGGACTGGCATCTTCATTGTTTCATCCTGATTTTCCACTGTTTTCCCACTTGCCAAATGTTTCTTTTAGTGAAATTCTGTACTGCAAGGACTACCCTATATGCCATGATTCAGTGTGGGATGCTATCATCTGACTTTTCATTCATTAGGTTCTAATGCTCCTTCCACCCCACCCTCTTCCTGTCACTTCTTTTTAAAATATCCTTGGAAGATACCTGGGTTTTTTCCACTTCCCAGGGAAGGGATTATTTTTCAGAAATACGGTCTGCTGGGTGTATTTGTATTTTGCAGAAAGATTGAGTACACAGCATTGTTTTTCAGCATGTGAGACTAACATGAAAACTCAGTTACCCTTGATGGGAGAGGGAAGAAAAAGGCTATAATTGGTTAGCCTTGTGAACACAAACAAAAGCAAACAGTCCATGTCTGGGTTCAGTGCCACCTTTTCCGCCCCAAAAAAACCTTTTCAGCAATGAATCTCTTTAACGACACAAGAAAGAATACTTCAGCGTTCAGATCTGATAATAGGATATGTCAGCTTCTTGTAGCACAATTATACTGCTTTGAGTGAATTCCAGCAGCGCAACAAGGTAAGCTGAACTGGTGCTGTGCTGTTTCATAGAGCTGGATTTTTTGTTCTGTTTAAGAATCTAAAAGGAGAAGTTGTTCTAAAGGTGCTACCTATATATAGATGTGTATATATATATATGTATATGCTTACACATCTTTTCAACAAACTACTAGAGAATTTTCTATTGGAACATTGTAGGGAGAAGCATCAGAAAGCTTGGGTCAGGCAAGATGTTTTCAAGATCCTTTGGAAGTCACGCGTATGTTAAGCTGCCTTATTGAATGGAGAAAATGTTTAGCCAACAGCATATGAAAAAGGCAAAAAACAAGGGAATGATCCATTTCTACAGAAACAAAAGGATATAGAGACTCCATGAAATACTGTGCAAAGACACCATCATTGGTCTTTGTTCCTATGAGTATTATCAAGTGGGAGATCTCTTCTCCTTAGCACATGCCTTAAAGGGAAGGCAAGTGGTGTTGGGAAGAAAACATGGGGGTCATCTTGTGTACTCAGAGAAGGCAGTCATGGTATCACGATATGGTGGTGGGGAAGATGGAAAAATGTGTTATGCAAAGGCAGTAATACAAACAGTGACACGAAAGTGTGGGGTACAAAGAATTACCAAAAAAGGAGAAATACATCAAGGCTTTCTGATTACTTGACCTCCTGTGCCTCTGTTTTTAACAAGCCATGCATTATTTTGGATATTCTTTTTCCTTTTGCTTACTTTCCTTTCTGTACCAGCTTTGCTGTAAAAGTATTTCTGTTATTCCTCTTGCATAACTTCATGATGAACCTCAGTAGCTTGTGATATTATCCTAAATTGTGACAGTATGTCATGCATATAGACTCTTACATTTATGTGCATGTACTCGTGCATATGCCATGTATAAGGACTTCACTCCTCTTAGGATGCGTATAGAAGCAGAAGACTCTGTCCCTGAATAATTGGCATCTCTCTGAGTCACCAGGGTATTCTGTGACAAGACCATAAGCATGTTTCTGGTTTAACTTTCAAAAGTTAAGTGATATATAAGCTCTCATGTTTTCTATCACTCTTCAGGGTGTAGCTAAAGCTACAGGATGCGGTGAGTCTTTTCTCATGAGCAGTTTCTTGGCTTGCTCAGAAGAATGCCTCAAACTCAATAAAGTCCTCCCTTGCTTGCCACTAGTGCTCTCTGTCACCCCCATTAGAAAGTAACATGCAGGAACAATTCTCGTTTTCTCTGCCAGTGAAATGAAAGGGCTCCCCTAAACATCAACTTTGCTTCGAGTGGTGTGTATATGTCTTGTTATGTACAATTTCTTCTGTGTAATTTTCTGTTTAAACAGATCTAGCTACTTGGACCTTTCATCATAAAGACCTGAATATCAAACCAATTTGTAAAGCTCAAATGTGCTCATGAATAATTCACAAATGGATGGAGAGTTGTCTTTAGTTTTCATCTGTGAAAATACTAACACAGAGAGTTCACCAGTCTCACTCTAGAACTTAAAATGTAAATCAGCTCAAATCAATTATCTGCTGAATATTGCAACATGAAGAAAAGCTTCTTGAGCTAGTCATGGGAAGTGGAATGCTATGCTTTTATACAGGATCCATGCCAAGGTCTCTGCTGAGATGGGATGAGTTTTCTGCCAACCAGTTAGTAAAAGGAGAAAAAGCTGACTATTTCTATTTAATTTTCCTTTTGCATTCATGTGGTTGAGAAGACTCTTCCACTTTTCCCTTTAGCTGTAGCACTGTGGTGTTAGATATTAGCTCACATAGAGGTTTTGTTTTAAAATAAATGGAGATGGCTTTGTTAATTATATACTGATGACTTGATAGATGTCTTAAAAGAGTTTTCATATCCTGTGTCAATTTGATTAAAAAACACTTGAGCTTATACAGTTTCAGGAAAGCCAAACCTGTTACAAAACAGACTTTTCCAAAATGGGCCTGAGTAGTTAAAAGAAGTTGTTTACAGCAAATATTTTATTTTTTGTTAACAGTAGTTAAAAGAGTTTGTTTACAATATTTGATCTCTTACATAAGGACAAGAAGAGTTTGAGAGTCTACTGGCCCATGATGAAACGAGGGTTGCCATTGAACATCTGGGGTAAGGCCATGAATTCCAGCTGATTTAAAGACGTGTTTTCTACTCATATGAAATGAAGTCTGGAAAGATATAGTTTAGCTAATAGTAGGAAAGAACTTGGATGGGATGAAAATAAAGCTAGCAAGTAGAGAAGGTCTTGTTCTTGAGCATACGTCAGTTTATCATCATTGGATACTTTTTTAAAAGTCAGCTGCAGCTGGCTTATGTTATGATTTGTACAGATGGACGAGCAATTGGCATGGTAATTTAGAGTTCTGTTCTTGATGGTTAGCTAGGGTTTGGCAACACGTAACTCACAGATGTGGGTGTATGGGAGGCAGTACACCAACAGTGACCACTGATAGGTGTGTTATAGTGCTTTATTCTAATAAGTTTATTGTTGGTGTAGAGGCCGAAGCATTACACTTGCTTTCTGTTCGAGTCCACTTCCCTTCTTCACCTCCCCCAAATTATGGCTAAAACAGCAAGAGTTTCCAGATCATGTGGGTGAAAACTTTGACCAGGATGGCTTTATGCTTGATTCTACTCTTGTGTAAAGACCTAGGCTGTAGCCTAAATATTTTAAATTAGATTTCAATAGATTTTTGTCCAGACCCTGGCTTACTCTGTTTTTTTGGTTTATTTATTTATTTTTGGTGCCCTACTCTTTTGCTCCTTGGGCCTTTGATGGCAGGAAGATGGGAGTAGTTCTTATGAAGTTAGCTTGTGAAAGGCTAAAACTGACCAATTCTTACATTATGGATATTCAGATCTTGAGTTCTCATTGCAGCCAACACAAAACATAGACATAAAAGTATCAAAGATGGCATCTTTGTTTGATGAATACTTATGTCATGTCACATTTTTCTTTGCACATCATTCCTTTTCATATAAAATATTTCAGTTGACGCCTTTTACCGTGAAGAATTCTAATAATCTGTATTTCACGATGAATTCCATTTAAAGCCATGGTGTAAAATCAATTTGGATTTTCATATTCTCGTTGGAGAGATCCACCAAAAGGTCTCAGCACCCATACAATTCTTCAGATTTGTGATGCTGGGTACTATATGAAGTATCCAGAGTAGAAGCCTACACTCCCACACTCTTTGGCTGTTCTTCAGTGTGCACTCAGAAATGCTTCACACATTCAGTGAAAAAGTAGGAAACAAAAGTGAGGAGAGAAACAATACAGGAGAGAATTAAAAAAAAAAAAAAAAGGTGTGGGAGAGGTGAGTGGTACTTTTTTAATAACAATTTTGTAGTGTAAGGGAAAAAGCCTGTAGAGAACTTAGTGATTGTTGTGTGTTTGCCTTCATCTGACTTGGTTCTTTGACAGTTGAATTTTATTAAGTATTTAGAAGAAGGGAGGATCGGAAGGAGAAAACCAAAATAACTTTTTTTTTTTTACTGCAGTGTTTCAAACTTCAGTCTGAGTTGAAATCATGTCTTTGAAGTAGAATTAAATTTAAGATAAGTAGATACAGAGACAATAAATAACTACACCTGAAGTTACTGGAACGATGATGCTAACAGTCACACTGCCTGTGTAGTCAGTAGGAAGAGGGAGTCATTTCCAGGGGACAATCAGAGCAAATGCTCTGGGACCATCACAAGTGCAAAAAAACAGGAATCTGTCAGGTATGAATGGCAGAGAGCGACCTATTCTGGCCACAGAGAAAGGAGGGGAGGAGGAATGGCTCACAGGAAGGTTGTTGACGCAGAAGGCTCGGACACAACACAACGACCAATGTGATCAGGTTAATGCCGCTTTATTGTGCAGATAGCTCAGTTAATATACGTTGTGCTGTTTGAGATAACGCGCCAACAACTTACTGATTGGTTTACCTCATTAAGCACGCGCCTAAGGCTACTCTTGATTGGCTCAAAGTACAAGTCCAAGCGGATGCTTTGTCCACCTACATCCTGCTTCAGGTTCCGCCTTCAGTGCAACCTCCTCCTCCATTCTTGTTTACTCTCTTACCGTGTTGACCGCAAGTAACCTTTCCAGTGCAACACTTACATAAGTTACCTACAGGCCACACACAGATCATTGAGACTTGGAGTGATCACAGGATGCTCACTTTCCATCAAGAATCTTCCCACAGAAGGTTGGTTGGCTGAGAGAAGAGCCTGAAAGTCATGCTGCCTCTGTGGCAGAGGAATAGAACAGGTCAAGCTAGCGATCAATGGGTGTTCTGATGCTTCACTTGCCACTGGACTCTTTCGCGTCACTAGTACTTCATTGCTTATCATTGTTGACAAGGCATTATGGTAATATGAGGAGAGGAGAATTTCAAGCAGCTGTTGGCATTTTGATGGCTATTTTGCACTTCATGCAGGAGCATTTCACTGTGCAGCTTACAGTCCTGGTTTAGTGGTACATGCCCTGGCTGTATTGCCCAATAAAGACGTGGGTTAACACTGTTCTTTTATGGCCTGTCATTTGCTTTGAAAGAAATGTAGAAGCATGGTTGTGAAAGTAAGCCTGATTTGCTATAGGAATTCATTGAGGCTGGATGACTAGGGTATATAACACTGGTGTGCTTTGTTCACAATGTTGGTGCAACTATTGGAAGACCAGATCTGGGGCACTGAATGTATTTGCTTCTCCCCAAAGTAAATGTGCATCTCTCTGTGATGGCAGCTGGTGCACTCTGCATTAGTAAAGAAGCTTCTCAGTAGTGAGAGAATTAATTCTTTGCTCAGCCTGGTTATCAGCTCTAGGACTGAGCTTGATCAATGTAGACAGACAGCTGTGCTGCAGTGGGGTTTGACTGATACCTATGAGGCTGGAAATTTCTGCATACTCAGGACCACTTAGAGAGTTATGAGCTTGCTTTGTTCTAAACATCCAGAGCTACAGGGGAGTGAAATTTCAGCATGTAGGTGAGATGGCCTAAACCCACCTCCACAGCCTAAACCCTGTTATTTCATAAAAAAAAAAATCCATTTTGATTTTTTTCACTACAGATCACTTTCTAACTGGCAGAATGAAAACACTGCATTCTAAGAAACATGAAGAATTAGTAGTGAGGCAATACAGTGAATTATTATGTGGCCTGAACACAACTTTAATTTCTTCTGTTTGTATTAGAGCTTTCATGGCTCAGTTTGACAAGGTTATGACTTTGTGCTGGAACATGTAGCGAGCATTGACAATACTTCTAAGACGTTAAGGAAGTTTTTTCTTATGCTTCTGGCCAAGTCCTCCAGTTAGGACAAGTGATCAAGCCTTTTACGACCAGGTGACCCACCTGCTGGATGAAGGAAAAGCTGTGGATGTTGTCTGCTTGGACTTTAGTAAGGCCTTTGACACAGTCTCCCACAGCATTCCGCTAGAGAAGCTGGCAGCCCATGGCTTAGACAGGTGTACTCTTCGCTGGATTAAAAACTGGCTGGATGGCCGAGCCCAGAGAGTTGTGGTGAATGGCGTTAAATCCAGTTGGCAGCAGGTCTCAAGCGGTCTTCCTCAGGGCTCAGTTTTGGGGCCAGCCTTGTTTAATATCTTTGTTGATGATCTGGACGAGGGGATTGAGTGCACCCTCAGTAAGTTTGCAGATGACACCAAATGAAGCTGGAGTGTTGATCTACTTGAGGGTAGGAAGGCTCTGCAGAGAGATCTGGACAGGCTGGATCGATGGGCTGAAGCCAACTGCATGAGGTTTAACAAGGCCCAGTGCCAGGTCCTGCACTTGGGTCACAACAACCCCAGGCAGCGCTACAGGCTCGGGGAGGAGTGGCTGGAAAGCTGCCTTGCAGAAAAGGATCTGGGGGTCCTGGTGGACAGGCGACTGAACATGAGCCAGCAGTGTGCCCAGGTAGCCAAGAAGGCCAATGGCATCTTAGCCTGTATCAGGAATAGTGTGGCCAGCAGGAGTAGGGAAGTGATCGTGCCCCTGTACTCAGCGCTGGTGAGGCCACAGCTTGAGTACTGTGTTCAGTTTTGGGCGCCACAGTGTAAGAGGGACATTGAGGTGTTGGAGCGTGCCCAGAGAAGGGCAACAAAGCTGGTGAGGGGTCTGGGGAACATGTCTTATGAGGAGCGGCTGAAGGAATTAGGATTGTTTAGTCTGGAGAAGAGAAGGCTGAGGGGAGACCTTATTGCTCTCTACAACTACCTGAAAGGAGGTTGTAGTGAGATGGGCGCTGGTCTCTTCTCCCAAGTAACTAGCGATAGGACAAGAGGAAACAGGTTCATGTTGTGCCAGGGGAGGTTAAGGCTGGACATTAGGAAAAAAAATTTCACTGAAAGAGTTATCAAACATTGGACCAGGCTGCCCAGGGAAGAGGTTGAGTCACCATCCCTAGATGTGTTTAAAAGTCGTGTAGATGTGGTGCTTAGAGACATGGTTTAGTGGCAGACCTGGTAGAGTAGGGTCAATGGTTGGACTGGATGATCTTAAAGGTTTTTCCAACCTAAACAGTTCTATGATTCTACGATTCTTTGATTCTAAGCCAAGGTACATTTACAAACAGTTCATTTCAATCAGCACAAACCCCCCAGATCTGCCAGACGATACTCCTTGACCTTTTATGGCTAGATGAGGATTTTGAGGTGTAGCAATCCATGTTAAACATTTGGAGTTGAGCAAGTAGAAATGAATGCAATCTCTGAGAACAAGAAAATCATAGAGGATTATTGCAATAATAATTTGTCAATGAAATCAAAATGGCAGTGGGATAGTTGTGGGATTAGTATGATATACCTCAGGAAACAAAGTCTTTGCTAATTGGTTAATATGATAACAAAGATATGTAATATGTTAAAGTTGTGAATTGGATTGTGTGTGGGTTATGTGATCAGATATATTTAATCTATTTTATAAGACATTGATCAGGTTGAGCTTTTCAGATGACAGGAATTTTGATGAGGTAGTTCTGAGACAACTCAATGTGAAAGTGAAATAGGTTAATGCTTGTTCTGATAAGATGTCTCACAGTGTAGCTACATAAATTGCGTAAATGAGAAAAACACATGTCTGAAGAACGTTTTGAGAAAACTTTAGCCAAGATGATATCCCACACCATTTGTTAGTCAACTTGTTATATCAAGCCAAGGATATTTTGAAAAAAGACATCACAAAGTTTTCCTCTGTGGAAATCTGGTTTTGCCTCTAGTAAAAGATTAAGTTTGCCTATTAATTTCTTCTTAACCAAATTCAAATTTTTCTGCGACTAAACTCTGCTCAGCAATATAAGCTCCCAAAAAGCAACAGTAATTAATTGAATCTCATCTAACTCCAATGTAACCTAATGGTCAGTGTGGGAAATGTATTTTTATTGATCATAGTAATGACAGAGGACAGCCTTTTAATGTATCCTAACCTGGTCATAGTAAGGCGGATATCATATCCTCCTTTTTTTCTTTTTTTTTTCCTTTTCAGGACAGTGTTTAAAGTACTATAATTATCAGTTTAAACTTGGTAAGTTGTTTTCCAGGCATATACCTTTAGTTTTAGATAGCATGCTGTCTCCATTTCTGTGTTTCTCATTCATGTATGTTTGTTATAATTCATATCATGATTAAATACAAAAGGCACATTTTTTGTCTGCTCTACCAGTAATTCCATATCAAAAGGATTGTTTTCTGGAGGATGCCACAGCAGGAATTTCCTCTTTCTAGTTAAGCAACACCAAAGGGTAAGCCTCCTACTGGTTAAATTATGTGTAAAACCTTCTTCAGCTTATGTGCTAAGTGATGCTTTAGCACTTAAGGCTAAATTAGTACTAATCATGTTTGTGTAACTATTGACAATTGTTATGACCTCTGGCTTAGTCTTTAAAAGGATGGGTATGTTTAATCTTCAGTAGTAGATTTTAGTTATCCATAATTAACATTAGGAATTAATTACAAGCCAGTGGAAAGAAATAGCTAGGAGAACAGAACTAATGACACTTGCCCTCCCCAGTGGATGGAAGGACAAGGATAAGAGTCAACTCTAAGTGGTGACCTGGCTACATTTTCAAAGGAATTTCTTACTTTTTCAAAAATGGAGTTGGCAAAAAAATTAACATCTGTTCTCATCCAAAGCAATCAGAGAAATCCTTAGTGACTACGGTAACAAAAATAGTTACCTCATATAAGTCTGTGTCAATTTATACTGAAGTAAGGCTCAGTTTTGATATATTTTTTCCAGGTGACTGTGGGGAAGTTATCTAGATTCATATTGATGAGAGAGAAGAGCCATTTCATAATTACAGCAAAAGATCAATAAGCAGAATGAAATTTGTTGCAACAGTGTTTACTCTTGGAATCTTTTTCTACATCTGTGAAATTCATATGAAAATCCAGTAAATTTGAGGTAAACCTTGCTTGGAGGAACAGTATGACTATTTTCTTCCAGAAGATTATGATTACAGTTTACTAGGGACTTTTTCCCTCAAGAAGAAAGTGTACAATTTGTTCTAAATCCTTTCATCTCCTTTCTCCCCACCAAATAACATTTATAGTAAAAATAGACTTCTTCATATTACATACCTCACATTCAAATATAATATATATGCCTTGAGAATATATTGCACAGTAATATATAGGCTTGGAGGTAAAGCAGAAAGGCCATGACTAATCTTCTGCCATCCACACCCCAAACCCTGGCTTTGCCCCATGGTGAGGACAGGAAAATCTCGATCTAGGAAGACCTAGTCTGTCATCACCTTTGAAAAAAAACAAGTTTTGTGGACATTATTACCTACAACTATCCTGAGAAATAATTCTTGTTCCAGATATGACAGAACAATAATTGAACTTTGAGATTTTACTAGTCACTTAACCAGGTTTCCTAATCAACCCAGATGTTTTCCTCAAGAAGAATATGTAAGCATTTCTATCCCTATTATCCAATAATACAGACACTAGTTTTTAAGAAAATAGGTCTAACTCAATACCATCAAATATCTCTAATTCATTAAATGAATGAAAATTAAATGGCCTTAACATCACAACCTTCATACATTTCAAAAGAGAGTTCTTCTTAAAGCATCACTATCGTTCTAACAATTTCTTGTAAAGTCATTGATTTTATGTTGCTTCAGGGAAGGTGCAATTTATTACTGTTAACAGTGCTTC
The DNA here is from genome assembly GCA_008921705.1 of Burhinus oedicnemus. Lineage (NCBI taxonomy): Eukaryota > Metazoa > Chordata > Aves > Charadriiformes > Burhinidae > Burhinus > Burhinus oedicnemus. The sequence continues at coordinate 467,994 of VFFE01007678.1, read as the reverse complement.
CGTGATTACATGAAAGGTTCCTTGTTGCCACCAATTAATTAACCCATCAGAAAGTATCCTTCCTTGTAGAACAGATGATGAGTTTTTTTTATAATGTTTATCTGACATCTCTGGTCATCATGTGAAGCAAGCTTTAAGATGTAAATATTCTGGAAAACATCTTTTGCTTCATTTTCCTGTTCAAGTTAGTCTCAGGACAGTCAGGTGTTTGGCAAATTATTTGCCTGATCAGTCTTTACAGTGTCTGCTTCTGCAGTGGGATCTTAGTCCATGGTTGGGTTAGTGTTATTGCACTTGGTTATCGGTTGATTCAGTGAGCTTATTGTCTTAGTGAACTTTGTGATGGGTCACTGGAAAAATCAAAGGTTTATAAGCTTAAGTAGCCAGTTGATGGAGACTTTTTTCTACATACCTAAATAAGTACCTCATTCATGTAGCACTGGGGAAAGAAGAGCTGCCTGTAATGTCATCATCACAGCAATAGCCAAACATTGAGACAATATTATTTAGGAGGAGGCTCACTGTTGCAGATGGTCCTGTATAGCAGTCGTGAAATTCAGCATTGCGACTATAAGAAATCATCTTGGTGATGGATAATCCAAGCACAAGCATGTCATGTTTGTTTCCTGTTGGCTCCATGCTGGTCGCTGCAGAGACGGCTTTGAGCAGCAGGTGTGGGGGAGCATGGGAACAGCAAGGGAAACAAAACCTTCAGCGCTAATCTGTTCCTGTTGATATCTTCAATATCTCAGTTGGAAATGTGGGCTCATTTTGTGTACTGCAGCATTCCTTGTCTTTCTAAATACTCCTTGGGACAACTTCCAGGACTTTCTGTTCTTCCAAATGATCTTTGTAATAATACTTTTGTATGCAGTTCTGATTTTTTTAAACTTCTTCCTGCTGTTCTCCCCATGTTCTCCTTTCTCTTCTCACCTGCCTTATTGCCTGATTGTCTGAAGTTGCTCCATACATTTTGTGTCTTGCTACTGTTAGATTATGTGATAAAGCACATCTGCACACCCACAAAGGAGTTCAGAAAGGCAGTGGTAGGAAGAGGGCCCCAAATAGGACCCTGCTGGGCTACTCCCTGGCCATCGCAGGGGCCATCAGCCCATCCAAGGCCCATATGCACAAGCCCAGAGAAGCACAGGAATGCATGACGACAGGTGGGAACCTGAATCAAGGACTACCAAGGAACCATCACCTTGTCCCAGCTCTTCCCAGAGCTGTCTCAGCTGACCCTTCAGCCCCAGTGTCCAGGCATGAAATCTATTATTAAGAGTCATTGGGAGCAGCTCTACAAATCATCTTTTACACCAAGAGGAGTTACTGTGTAGGGGTGGGACACATTGTGGGATGCAGAGGAAAAGCAATTTGGAATCACACAGGATTTATAGGGTGTTTAGGGCAGGAATCAATGGTAGGAAAAGGAAGGGGTTTAGGTGATTTTGGGAGGAACGAGTGTGGGAATACAGGGAGGGAAAAGGGGTTAAAAGGGGCTATCGCATGCAAATAATTTGGTCGGTAATCTTGTCTCGCCTTGCCCTGCACAGGTTCATTGCAGCCTGTCCTACTTGTTAAATTCTTTTCCAGCTCTTCCCTGAGTGGGTGTGTGCTCTTCTGTGTGTGCAGGGGGGTCTGTGTGCAGCAACTGGGGTCAGACGCCATGGGGTGGAGGGCCCATGCGTCTGTGGTGCTAGCAACTGGAGCAACTGCAGGTCTGTGAAAATGTGTGTGAGCGCTAGTGAAGATCAAGCCAGATGAGCTGGTGAGTAGGAGAAGTGACCTGGCAGCAAAATGGTGAGCAGGTCTCTAGGGCTGACTCTGGGTGTGAGGGCACCTGGGTGTCTCTAGGGGCGAGAAAACAGTGAAGGGTGGCTATTGGGACGTAGACAGTCCTGACCAACTCTGTGTGTGTGTGTGCAATGGTCTGTCCCAGCAACCGGAGTATGGCTGAAGCTTTTGTCTCATATCTGGGTGCTAGCAACTGGGGACCCTGGGCTCCAGGGGCACACCCCTGGGCACACTATGTGACTGAGCCCAGCTCCTGGAGGGATCCACCTTCTACATATGAGTATGTATATATATATATTCTCACTAGTAGACATCCATCCTGTCCCACCAGAGGGGAGCATGGTGAGGGGGCTGGTGCTGTCTGTTTGTATGAGTGCTCTGTGTGTCTGTGATTGTGTGGCCAGCTGTGTGTGTGTGTGCTTCTTTCTCTGTGCCTGCTGGGAATGTATCTTCAGCCTCGCTACTGGCTGGACCTGGGGACAGGGAGCAGCAGCAGCCTCACCTCTCTTGGGCTGTTGACACATGAACAACAGATTTCTCCTGACAGCTCCCGCTGTTCCACTGTAGATGAAGGCTGTTCCTGTGATCAGGTTTTTTGTAGGTGTCTGGAATTGTACCTGCTGCAACTCAATCCCTAATATTTTGGGTTGTTTTCCCTCCCAAGTAATATAATAAACCATTATATTTTTCAAGAATGTATCAAGCCTGTTTATACTGGTCAAATGGGTATTTTTTTGGACAGAAAAATTGATTTGCTGTAGAGCTAGTAATACCATTATGTGCTACCACTGAAATGCAGTCACATTGATCATGTGGTTGATTGTAATTAGCTAGTAGCAGGATACAAGTTTTGTGAGGTAATCTGGTTAAAGGCTAATCATAATAAAAGCAAAGACCTGATAAGGATCTTAGGAGCAATGACAGGCTGGGATACCCTGGTATAATCAGTGAAAACTGAAAGAAGCACACTGAATTTGCTCCTCAATAAAACTATTAAAAGCAAATGATTTAGACCCTTGTAGTCGATGTGAAATGCACAGAGACGAGTCGAGGAGGAAAATCCCTGAGGCTACAAAAAGCAAAAAGGGTTATTGCCTCTCAGGGGCATAGAACTTAGAAAGGGAAGAGAATTCGGGGACTGTGTAAAACATATAATGTTTTAAGGGGATTGTGGTGGAGTGTGGAACTTTACTATGGGACTGAAGGTGGGGAGGGATCAAGGTGGACCAGTAGGTCCATCTTGAACAAGTGTGCAGAAAATAGACAGATGAGTGGGGTAAAAGAGGCTGACTGAGGGCATACAGGTTGCTGGTTAATACACTTGTCTGACTGAGCTTGACTACCACAATCTACCCTATGTTCTTCTCAAATCCTGTTTCTAACCACCCTCCATGCAGGTGGTGCAATCTCTGTTCTGTATGTGGGTGAATGCCAACAAACTGCAGGTCAGACTAGTCCTCAAGTAGGGTAGGAAGTCTGAGTACCAGCAACTGCAGCAAGCACAAACCTCAGGGACTTGAGATGTCAGCTGCTGGAGGAGCACCGGGGTCTGGGAGCCTGCTACTGACCAAACCAAGTATCTACAACCAGCTAATAGAGAGGCAGGCAACATACGTGTGTGTCTGTCCCAGTGATGGACTTGGTTGTGATCAGCCAGGGAGAAAGATCAGGCCTATTCCTGCTTGTGAGAGCCTTGTGCCTTTTATAGATACCGGTAAAGGTATTACTCTATCTATGCTGATCTGTGTGGCTGGCTGTGAGTGTATGTAAATACGTGTGTATATGTATATATTTATAGTGTGTGGCTGTCTGTCTGGGAACACATGGGCAGCCTTGCTACTGTCTCCATCTGGGGACTTGGAACCACTACAGCCTTGCATCAACACAGCTGCAGTAAGAAGAATCCTCCTGGGTCCTGAAGCCCCCAGATTTGGCACTCTCCAATATTACGTCTTTTTGAAAGAAAACCAGATAAATACATTCAAAACGCGATCATTACAACTGGTAACTTAATTTTAATTTTAAATATCTAGTGCAGTATGTGCATGTACTACTCATTCATTTTGTTGAAACATGATTTAGAATAAACACCAAAGTCTGGTACAGAGCAACAAGTACTAATGAATTTTAACTTGCCTTACTGTGTAAATGGGCTCTGATTACCTTCCTATGCTGATTGCTAAAGGGAGACTTTCTGAATAGGAAAGTCATGTGGACTTAATTCAGGAAAACAGTAATACAAAAATTGAGCTTTGCTCACTGGAAAGTATAAAATGAGGATTCCTAGAGAGATAACAAATTACCTGAGAATAATTTGGCTAATCAGTGAGCCATCAAAAGTGGTGCTCTGTACTTTAGTATTCTTACAGCTTTTGTGCATGTTTATGTATTTTAATTGGAAAAAATACAGATTTGTGCCACCTGGTGTTTTTACATGCTGCTTAGCTGTGGGATATGAATAGATTGCAATATATGGACTAATAATCTAAATAATAACATAGCTATTAATTCAGTATTATTGTGAAAAGGAACAACACAACTTGAGTGTACTGAGTTGTATTCCTGCCTGTCTTTTTCTCAGAGTTGTTAATCTACATATAAAAATTATATTGAATTACTGCTTGCAAAGGAGGAATTGACTGCGTAGGGGACAATGCTATTACTTGATAATAGTGGTTTCTTTAGTCTGCCAAGCAAACACATAACAAGATCCAACAGCTGGAAGTTTAAGTCAGTAAAGTCTGAACTGGAAAGATGGTGAAAACTGCTGGCAGTGAGGGCAAGCAACCATTGGAGCAGATTACTGAGAGGCATGGTAAATTTCTCATTTTATTGTTTCACTACTAGCTGTCTTTCTTGGTAATATCATCTGATTTGTCAGATACTGAAATTATATGAAGCTTTTTTATATTCTGTGCAATGATTAAGGTCAAGCTCGTTCAAGAGAAGAAAATATCACCTCTAAGTGACGTCTATCTTTGTCTAAAATGTCTGAACAACTACAAAGATACACAAAAGGCAGCTCAAAAAGTTCAGTGGGCTAGTAGGTCACAATGCAACAGTACTTAGCTTAAGTGACTTCTTGTAGACCATATTGTCATGGGAGAGGCATATTTTGGTGACAGAATTTAACTAGGAAGAGTATATGACTGTTATATTTATCTTGCACTACTGTTGGTTCCTGCCGGAGTGGTGAGTTCCATGTCATGGGCTAGACAGTGGAAGGCCTGCTGCTGCTCACAGAGTGGTTTTGGTCTTGCTTGTTCTGGGAAAAAGATTGCTCCTTTGCATCAGTTACAGGATCATGGGTGTTGCTTAGACAAGCTAGGATGAAACAATACAGTGGCATTTGTTGAACTGCAATAACGCACTGGAAATCTGCTTTTATGGCCTCTAATCAATAAGTGATAAGTGGAGAAGGACAAACTGCTGTCTGTGTGTTCTGCTGTTGGTCTTTACTTTGATCATGGTCAAATGACAAACGGTTGTGAGTAAAAACATCGATCAACGAGGGATGTAATTCTTTTCAGGAGGAAAGAAAGTTTCTTTTCTGTTTTTGTCTTTAGGATATCTTGGCCAAGTGGAAGGTTTGTTTAGTTCCAGCGTGATTAAGAAGGTGCCTAAATATTGGTATAAAATCTACAGGCCCTTGGAGTAGAGCAGTTGATCCTGTTAAAAATGGTACAGCTTCCTTCTCAGGAGGACGATGTGACGAATACTTTGCTAACCAGATATCACACATGAAGTGTAGAACTGTAGAACCTTAGTGTAAAATTGCAAGTTTATACTATGTTTGGATCTGACCAGTGCTAGCATACTAGTTTGATACTTTTGTAAATGTTTAATATGTTTCTTGAGCAATAATTTACGTTTTTTCAAAACAAAACAAGAAAAACCTATGATGGCTAAGTTCCTTTTCCTATAGTTAGTAGCAATGACTAACATCAAATGAACATAGAGTAGTCTTTTTTGATAAAATGAAGCACAAAGAATAGGGAATAAAAGCAAGTGCGGTGCTTGTCAGAAACGGATAACAGAGAAACTGTAACAGGAGGAAAGAATGGAGTTAAATTACATGCTTGAAATCACATGGCTAATAGATGGGGGAGAGATACATCAGTTACATTAATACGGATCAATAATTGATCTTTGCAAGAAGGGATAAGAGACAAGTGTGTGCCATTAATGAGAAGGAATTAAATACAGTCAAGAAGTCAAAGGCATGCATCATAAAATATGAATAGTGAGGCTGAGTGGTGAAACAAATCAGACTTCTATTCAACGTGAAGTTTTGTGGTCTTGCTAATGGCGACTCTTTAGCTTTATCAGAAAAGAGGAATAACCTTTCTGAAGAAATGAATGTGCTTTCATTTGAAAGTAGAAAATTAATAGCTCTTAAAAATTCAAAACGAATTCTTGTCTCTGAACCTAAAAAGTTATTTGTTATCCAGTGCTTAAATCTCTAAAGATGATGAATATAGAATGTAGTTAGTAAAGAATTCTGGACAGCTATAACTAATGAAGCAAAATGTAATTGGCTTTAAAAAAAAAAAAAAAAAGAGGAGAAGAGGTGAACTGGGAGATGTAAGACTGACAGATGAGAAAGTCCAGTGCAGGTATTGAAAATGATGACATCTTTATTTCACTACAGTTTTTCTGTTGTTGCACAAAAGGAAGACTGAAATGGCATAGAACCAAAGAAAGTCATACTTGCGTCCTTTGTGAATAATGAAGAACTGAAAACCTGAGACAAAACTCAATGCCTACAATAGTGAAAATTTTTAAGTTGATGTCTCTGTAGAGGAACAGAGGAGAACCATAAGAAGAAAACACAGATTTATACACATCAATAAATAAAGCAAGGGAAATTTATTGACAGAAAGCAAAAAGAAAAAGTTGCTACAGTACAATGAGGAACAGAAATCGTTATCTCATTTCCATGATAGCAGTTCTAAATTTTTTAATGTAAAACATGGTGTACATTTAAAATTTTACTACAGGCATAATGGTGTGTGAATTGGAGGGTTAAGCTCTTAGCAAGATGCAGTCTAATTTCTGTGGGTTCTCTGTCGGAATTTATCAGATTCAACCACTTGCTTTTACTCCTGCCAGACCTCTGTCTCTTGCCCACGTGTCCTGACCGTTACCGTATTAACGATTCTGTGGTGCAGCCCTCTTTTATGAAAACTTTGGAGTATCTTGGTTCCTGCCCAATTCCCCTCTGGAAGAAAACATCCAAGAGGTCTGAAAGAGTTCATGGTTAGCTTTCAGCAGGGACTCCTCAGAGCATGCAATTCCTGCACAGTCCCATGCTACTGGAGCTCACAGGTGTTTTTTTTTTAAATTCTGCTATTGAGGATGCAAAAATAGAGGGCAAGAACTTCACTGAGGTAAGGTTTTACACTGATAATAAAGATAATGCTTACAACCAATTAGTAACTGAATAAGGTAAGTTTGCAGGACTTGCAGTTAACAATGTGCATAGCACAGCCTTTTTCTATCTTCCCATGTTTTTGCAATGAAAATCTTTAGATGGGAGGGGAAAAAAAAATCAGGATTTCATCCAAAGCTCACTGTAATTGATGAATCATCAACAACTTCTGGATAGAATATTCAGCTTGACTTTTTTGGATGTTGGGAGGTTTTTTTTAAAAAAGTTATTCTTTGTATGATCTAGGAAACTCTTCCAAATGTTTTCACTCTAGTAGCTCATTTAAAACTTTATGAATTAATCTTTGAAGGTTGCGCTCTCTGAATAATCAGTGTAACCTCCCCAGAATGCTAATGTGCTTTTTTGCTCCATCTATGCAGCAATAGCCATTTTATGGAAGAGAAGAGAGGTCAACAACCAGTGTTATATCTTGAACAGTGCATTATTTTCTCTTTGAAACAAGACATGTTTTCAAGGAGTTGTCTTGTAATAGACTCAGTATATTTTCCCTTTTTAAATTTTTTTTATTAATTGAAGTTTGCCAAAGCACTGCTAGTGCATTTGCCTTTTGTCAGGTACTGACTGCAAAAAGTTTAGCACTGAAGAGCGGATGGTGTCACAGGGGGAGTATGAGGGATGGGGACACTGGCCTGCCCCTATTCACCTGGCACAAAGTCTTGAATGTTCTTGCTCTTTCTTCTTTCGGAGTAGGTTACTTTCCCTGCTCCACAATATGAAGGTCAAAGTACATTTATTGTGCTGTTCCTGTCCTTATAGCCTCAAGCTAAAAGAAAATAATGGAATCACAGAATAGTTTGGGTTGGAAGGGACCTCTAAAGGTCATCTAGTCCAACCTCCCCTGCAATGAGCAGGAACATCTTCAACTCAATCAGGTTGCTCAGATCCCCATCCAACCTTGATCTTGAACGTCTCCAGGGATGAAACATCTACCACCTCTCTGGGCAACAGGTTATAGTATTTCACCACCCTCATTGTAAAAAATTTCTTCCTTGTAGCTAGTCTAAATCTGCCATCTTTTAGTTTAAAACCATTACCCCTTGTCCTATCACAACAGGCCCTGTTAAAAAGCCTGTCCCCATCTTTCTTATAAATGCCTTTTAAGTAGTAAAAGGCCACATGTCTCCCCAGAGCCTTCTCTTCTCTAGCCTGTCAGCTCTCCAACTCTCTCAGCCTCTCCTCATTGGAAAGATGTACCATCCCTCTGATCATTTTTGTGGTCCTCCTCTGGACCCACTCCAACAGGTTCATGTCTTTCCTGTGCTGAGGGCTCCAGAGCTGGACGCAATACTACAGGTCAGGTCTCACCAGGGCAGAGTAGAGGGGCAGAATGACCTCCCTTGACCTGCTGGCCACACTTCTTTTGATGCAGCCCAGGGTACAGGTGACCTGTTGGGCTGTAAATGCACATTGTTGGCTCATGTCCATCTTTTCATCCACCAGTACCCCCAAGTCCTTCTTGGCAGGGCTACTCTCAATCCCTTCGTCCCCCAGCCTGTATTGATACTGGGGGTTGCCCCAACTCAGGTGCAGGACCCTGCACTTGGCCTTGTTGAACCTCATGAGGTTCACCTGGGCCCACTTCTCAAGCCTGTCCAGGTCCCTCTGGATGGCATCCCATCCCTCATGCACATCAACTGCACCACTCAGCTTGGTGTTGTTAGCAAACTTGCTGAGGGTGCACTCCATCCCACTGCCTATGTCATTGATGAAGATATTGAACAGTACTGGTCCCAGTACAGACCCCTGAGGGACACCGCTTGTCACCTATTTCCATCTGGACATTGAGCTGTTGACCACTACCCTCTGGATGTGACCATCCAACCAGTTCCTCATCCACTGAACAGTCCACCCATCAAATCCATACCTCTCCAATTTAAAGAGAAGGATGTTGTGGGAGACCCTGTCAAAGGCCTTACAGAAGTCCAGATAGATGACATCCATATCTCTTCCTTTGTCCACTGTGGCCCTCTATGCTGCAGCGACTACATTAATGGACAAGGGAAGACCTACAGATGTCATCAGATGTCACTCTATCAATGTAGTAGGTTTTCAAATAGTCAAGATGGCTACAGATTATTTTTTAAATTCAAGTATTTATGAAAATTCCTACACTGATGGGCTCCTGAACCTGAATTTGCCTTTTTCTTCTTCTCTGTCTTCCTCTGTCTGCTTTTTCCAGTTGGTGTTATGAGGAGCTGTTATTAAAATTAATCAGCTGAATACAGCGCAAGTGTCACTTGAGAGTACTTCCTACTGTGCCTCATCAATGGGCATAAACATTTCTGAGTACATTGATAATTGGTTTCATTTATAATAGTAGCCTTTATGATGTGGACACCTGTCCACTAGATGCTGGACTGAGAGCAGCAACTTTTTTGTGTCTGGATCACAAAATCAGAGCTTGTAATGACTGAAATTAACTTCTGAGCTGGACTTGAATCAATGACTGACAAATGATGATCCAAATCCCATGATTAGCGAGGAGATTTCTTTAAACAAGGCTGTAATTAAATTCTCCTACTGTGTCTGCATTATCATGCTTGATCCCTATTTTAATTTTTTGGAGACCACATCTGAATAAGAGATACAATGTGGATGCAGAAATTGAGGGAAAAATAACACTCAGAGGGAAATATTAAAAATATATTTTCATTTTCCACTAAAGCTATATAACCACATGTAATTCACATACAGTTTTCACTTCAAACTAAAATTTTAAATATCTAATGTGTGTTTTAGAAACAGTATCACCTTTGGCAGGGAGAGGGACAGAGTAAGTGAGAATGGAAAAAGGAAGGAATTTCTGTGTGCATGTGAGTTTGTGGCATCACCAATAATTGGGGTTTTTTTTAGTTTTTCCACCCCTCTTACTGATAACTCTGTTTTCATTGAAAAAAGTCTGCTCTACTCAGATGGATACCCTTTTGATTCCATTACAAAGTAAGTTTTGGCTAGTATGAATAGAAACCTGTAGTTCTTTTATATGGAATAAAATACTGACTGAGAATTTTATAGTCATACAAGATGAATACATCAACCCTTTTCTAAAGATGTAAGAAGTAAATAGAATAAAATTGAGGTAGGAGTAAATGATAGTGAAATCCAATATAAGATTTTAATAATAACAATCATAAAATTCTACAGGTTGTTGTAAAAGAAAGAAAAACCCCTGAACCAACAAACCCTGAAACTTTTAAGTATTTTTAGAATGTATCTGCGTGTAGTAATCAGTGTCATATTTTGCTGGAGTTCACACTTTGTGGTAGGTTAACTGGGCATTTTTTTTTTATGGGCATACACCAGATAAATGGGCACATTTCATCTTTGAACTGTATCAGCTTAAAACCATGGTAACACTTTCTGTGATTATCAACATGATTACTACCAGGAAAAAATAAGAAGACAGAAAGGGGAGATAAATAACCCTCTAACCTTCCATGCTGATTTAATCTTAGAAATATGCCCCAATTTTAAACATCACCCACAGGCAACATGTATCCAAATGTGCTCCTGGGTACCCAAGACAGCAAAAGTCCTCTTTGGAAAAATTGTATGTATATACATATGCACATAGATATATATTTATTTATGTATATATAAAATAAAATAAGATGAAGGATATTTTGTAGAGCTGTCTAGGAGCAGAAAGTTGACACTTGCTATGAAAGTAACGCTGCATGAAGAAGAGCGCTTCTGAATTATAAGCTTAGAGAAAAGCTTCTAATAAACATGGAAGGTCGTATTGTACATGAGTGCGAGACTGGCTTTTCTGTGCAATGAAAAGTATAAGAGAGGTGACCGGCAAAGGTACTACACTGCTTTGGTGTTCCAGGAGTACCTGAAATGAAAGCCATTCTAGCATTTCTGCTTGTTGCTTTATGTATTTTGATTGATACTGAAAATTGCTGGCATGTGGGAGGAACTCCCTGTTGTGCACATTACGACATGCTGAGTATTCCAGAAGGAGTTTTTCCTAACACTGTAATAGGAGAAAATTCACAGCAGTCATCTATTACTTTCTTCTTCTTTAGAAGGTGGCCTAGGGGAGAAAATGTTGCTGGGGCAGAGGAGATGGAGTAAGGAGAAGCTGATATGTGGCTCAAACTATCCAGTGTTTCTAATAAGCTTTAATAATTGCTATTCTTTTTTTTTTTTTTTTTTTTTTTTACTGTTTGTGTTTTTTTTTTTT
>VFFE01007678.1:417343-456539 GCA_008921705.1 Burhinus oedicnemus | reverse complement strand
TTTTTTTTTTTTTTTTTTTTTTTTTTTTTACTGTATTTGGTTATGTGTTCCTTATCACCACATCAGTGTGACAGGTAGGATCAGAAAATAAACTAATTTATATGAGTGCTTGATGGGATGACTGTATGCGTGGGGATCACTGTTTTCTCCCTTTTCCTAAATCATGCATAAATTCGAGATACAATCTGATGTTTTGGCAAAGCAAATAATGACGTCATCTGGTTGGCTGCTTCTTTTTAAAGTCCTTGTTTATATTTATTATATAAAAATATGATTATATTGGTCAAGATCAGACTTAAAAGAGTAGTCTCAAATTAGCATAGCACATGTTTTAATGTATTGCTACAATGCTATAATCAGTAGCATGAATCTTGTCTACCTAAAGAGAAATACTTTATGTTAAGATTTTTATTTTTCTTTTATAGTGACCAACACATTAGGTCAAATTTGAAAATTAAAGCTCAAGCAAAACATCCTTTGAGGGTTTTTCCATTTATATTACCCTGAATTTTTAAGTGTATTTTCACTTTTGTCAGGCTCTAAATTTCAGGATGAGGAATTCAGATTTTTTCATGAAACTATAATTTGCTTAAATGTATACTGCTGGATATTGTACCAAACATGTATTTTATATTGGTTAATAATCACTGTAGTGTCTACTAGCTTAAAGGAATGCTAAGGCAATACTTATTGCTTTTTATACTTAATTTGTTTTCTAACTACAAATCTCTGAGGACTCTGGCAGTCAAAGTTAGAGTAAAGAAATGTGGATAGGAATGAATAAATTTTATTTTGACAAGTAGTTTCTCTGATGAAAAATGTAAGTTTCGACTGATGGAGAATTTACAGTTTTTATATTCAATAAGCCATTTGGGTTTTGCACCATTAACAGCAATACCAGAGCATTTTCCCAAGTTGTCTGTGGTTATTGCTTACGTCTGGGCATGAGGATCCACATTTTTTTCTTTTCACTTACTTTAAAGGTTTTGATTTGGGGAGTATAGTGGATGGGAATCTCTGTTTCTCTGTAGAGATGGCTTTACTTGCTGTAAAATACTTAGGTATTCACTGTGTCTGAGAAAATGTGAGCATGACAATATACAGCTGGACTACATAACATACTACGATGACTGTATTTTGCCATGCATTAGGAAGTTGTTTAGGGAAGCCAACCAGTTGACTACCTGTTTTGCAAAATGGACTAAAGTGACACCAGGAGACTTTCTACTGGCGTCTGCCATCAGTCAGTAATAATGAACTTGTACTATTTTATTTTGGCAATTACTACACTAAAAAAGTCTTTTTTCTAGATAAAGTGAGTTCTATTTCCCATACCATTGTGCATGTTCCTAGGAGATGAGAAGGTCTGGGTAGGAGTCTCTGCTGCAGCTACTGTTGTATTTGATATTTAGGCTGAACAGGGTTGTGACTTACACCAGGCTTATGCTGAAATCCCCTGTAGCCTTATGGTTTGGGGATCCTCCAGGAACATGAAAGATGTGGAATCATATTTCCTCCAAAAGTGGAGATAACTGAATCTGAGCTTCTCATGCTAGGTGAACACCAGAAGGCCCAAGTTACTAGATAAAAAGAAGCATAGTCTGTATCCCAAACTGATGCCAAAGTACCATCTTGGTTACTTGTCATTTGTTATTTTTTCTCCAAATTGAAATGTGTAAATGAACAAAAAAAAAAATTCCCAAAACAAACAAAAAATCTCTTCAAAGGAACTAATTTTTTAAAAAGAAAAATGTGTGGAACAGGTAAATCAAAGCTGGTTATTGTTTTTCCCTCTCTGAATTTGACAGTTGAATTGGTAAAAGGAAAAGTAATTTTCTTGTGCAGTGATAAATGTGAGACTTCCCTTAACCTTTAAGGTGTGTCTCCCCTTTCTATCTAGAATAACTAATGTTTTGTCATATTCTTCCATAAAAATAATAACAGCAATTGGAAGGGTTATAAAGTTGTAGTAACAGGAGCAATTACTCTTTCCCTGTGAAAAACTAACACAAGGAGGAGGGAAAATCTTGCAGTACTTACCCTGTCTGTAGCTATTCTGCAATGGGTGAGCTGGTAACCAAGCTGGATTCACTCCACACTGTCCCTTCTCCCACCCCTTACTGGCACCCTGGCTAGAAATTGCACTGTGAAAGTGTCCCAAGGGCTCAATTCAGTGATACTCTGTAGAGAGCAGGATCTGTATCAGGTCTGGTTCCTCCCCAAGGTACTGAATTGAGAAGGAAGGGTGAGATATGCCTGTTTGTAGAAAATCTCAGTAGTACTTTGCTGCCTCTTTCATCCATTCTGGAAAAAGAATACATGGTAAGGTCTTAAAGACCTGATGTTACCTCCTGCAGGCAAGGAGGATGGAGAACATATAGCAGAATTTTGTGGACTTTTCTGTCAGCTTCAATTTTGTTGAATCCTCAAAAGACTGTGGCTTAGAATCATAGGATCATAGGATCATTTAGGTTGAAAAAGTCCTTTAAGATCATCAAGTCTAACTGTTAACCTAGCACTACCAAGTCCAGCACTAAACCATGTCCCTAAGTGCCATGCCTACACACCTTTTAAATATCTCTAGGGATGGTGACTCAACCACTTCCTTGGGCAGCCTGTTCCAGTGCTTAATAATCCTTTTAGTTCAGAAATTTTTTCTAATATCCAATCTAAACCTCCCCTAGTGCAACTTGAGGTCATTTCCTCTCATCCTATCACTTACAACTCAGAGACAGACACCTACTTTCAGGTAGCTGTGGAGAGCAACAATCTCTCCTCTCAGCCCCCTTTTCTCCAGGCTAAACAACCGCAGTTCCCTCAGCAGCTCCTCATAAGACTTGTGCTCTAGACCCCTCACCAGCTTTGTTGCTCTTCTCTGGACACACTCCGGCACCTCAATGTCTTTCTTGTAGTGAGGGGCCCAAAACTGAACACAGTGTTCAAGGTGTGGCCTCACCAGTGCCGAGTACAGGGGGACAATCGCTTCCCTAGTCCTACTGACCACACTGTTTCTGATACAAGCCAGGATGCTATTGGCCTTCTCGGCCACCTGGGCACACTGCTGGCTCATATTCAGCCGTTTGTCGACCAACACCCCCAAGGTCCTTTTCCGCTAATTCCAACTTAGCTGATTTCAGCAGATAAGTGCAATGGAAATCTAACTGTGACAGTGAAGGCGTTCATACTATACTTTGTCCTGCTTTAAAAATGATTTGGTAAAGCCAGGGGTACTACCAACAGCTTTCTGTATTGGATTAAATTTTCCTATTTCTGGAGTTTCTGCAGGTGTCTCCTCTATGGCTTCCTTATGTCATGCTGCTTCAGGGGCTTTTGTACCAACAAATGGACATTGCAAAATGAAGCAAGTTTTATTTCTCTTTGACCTTTTTGGTGCATGTGTTGTTTTCCATTTTAAGTTATTTGAAATTTCTTTTTGTTATGGAAATCTGAAAGTGATAGTTCACGTGCTTTCATAAAAATGAAGTTAGTTAACATGTTTAAAGCCTTTTGAGGTACTCTGGATTTCCCCGTTCCTCCTAACTTTCTTTACCATTTTAACATATCCTTGTAACTAATGTTTTCTACTACTTAGAGAGATCTTAATTTTGTTTTGGATTCTGGTCTGATTTGATTTATTTGCAAATGTGTGAAGAAAATATTAGCCTTAGTTTATCCCATGCTAAACTTCTGTAAAAAGGTAGCTGATTTCTTAAATATTTTTCAAGATCTTTTTACATAATTAATCTTGATCTTCATGAAGAAAATAGTAGATTTAGTTATAATTACTGTTCTGTCAACTGCGGAATCATATGGTTAGAAGTTACTCAGGTGAAAGTTTTTGATGATTTTTGAGTACTCAGGTGAAAGTTTTTGGTTTAAGCACAGATCAGATCTTTTTCACATAAAATAGCACAGGATTTATTGAAAACTAAATGGAAAAAGGACATGAATGCTGGAAATATTTTTTAATGGATCAATTATCTACATCAGCTTTATTTTAAATAGGTGAAGAGTTGTGATCTTCCTTTCAGGTCTTTGCTTGTGCATTATTCTTCACACACGTGTGAAAGAAGCCAACTGCATTTAAACTACCTGAACCGTTGCTGATTTTGCTGGTATATCCCACTCTCATCAGCTCTGCTTTCCTAGCTGAAAGTGATGACGTCTCAGTCAACCACTTTTGGAAGATTTTTAAGAGTATTGGGAGAGTAAACTCTTTCTCTGCGTAAGTGGGTCTTATTACAGTTGTTTTTTTCAGCCAAGAAGATACTTTACTCTCTCGCTTGCTTCAGCTGCTACTTCATGGTTTGTGCCTGAAGCTTTTAGGCCTCCAAAATTTATCAGATAATATTATTTAAACAAGTTGGTGCTCTGATTACTATTTGACTTGTACCAATTTGGATTCTAAATACAAAAATAGATGGAGAAATGCGTTTTTCCTTTGTTCATTTCTGAATGTATTCATTTTGTCCAGCGTTACGCTTAAGTATGCACACTGGAAAGCAAGTGCACCAGTGGCTACTGGTGATAAAGAACTACCAAGAATTCTGGACAGCAACAGTCCTGGTCAGGAATGGAGGTGTGAATTCGACTGAGCAGTGAACTCTGTTACCAGCATTAACTGCATGAAAATAGAGGTTGCAAAGGGATAATCAGCTTTCTTAGGAATAGATTTCAAGTGACGTGACAAATTCACAGAGCTATATTATTCATGCAAAAAGAATAATTTCTTCAGTTCTGCCATGGCATGGTGGATGAGCCACTAAACTTATTTTTATGGCAAATGAGCGCTAAGCAATCTGCAAAATGTACTCTGTGTTAATGCCAGTACTACCTTTCTAATGTCTAATAAAGCCCCCCAAAATTTCTCTTTAAACAAGGCAAATATTTGTCTCATGGTCTGTTCATCATCTTTCCATAGCCTTCCTGAAGGGTGAACTTTAAGGTCAATGTGTATTATAGAAAATGAATATCAAAGGCTTTTATAATGCCATGTTTTCTAAAAGATACAGAAAAATGGCATTCCTATTCTGAAATGTAGTGAGTCAAAATACCGACATTAGGTACATAACTGTATCAAAAGCTGCTGAAAAATAGCTTGTAAGACATGGCTGTTTTTAATCTACCATCTTCAGCTAGAAAAACTGCACACACTTTTTTTTTTTTGGTAGACTAGTACTTAAAATACATATTAAAAAAACTGAATTAAAAAGTTTAATATCACTAAGGGTGTTGGAAGTGGACAATTTCTCTTATTTCAGTTAGGCACCTGAATAAATTCTGACTTTAAACCATCTTATTATCCGTATTCTATTTCTAGAGCAATCACTGTATTTATTCCTTACCATTACATTGTGCCTTACTGCAACAAAAACGGAGAAGTATTCCACTTGAGGGTTATAGACCCACCATTCCCCTAAAAGATGGAAATTTCCATTCAAAGTATGTTCTTTTTCTTTGTCTTTTACAGATCTATAATAATTTTCATTGAAGTGGGGTTTTGTTCAGGATCAGTAGTCATATGATTTGTTGGGAACAACCTTGCTTGATTCCTGACCATTTGACTCAAAATAGGTTTAGAAAAACAATACTCCATAAGAAAGCTCATTGAATTCAGAAGGTGATATATATACAATTATGTGTGTAAGAATCTTAAAATAGGGATTAAACTGCAAAATATGTGAAATTTGTGTTTTTCATTTGGTTTGGGAAGAGAACTATACAGAGCCTAGACTAGAGTAAAGCCTGTGGGAAGAATGACTGGAAAGTGTATACAAGGTTTATTTTGTTCATTTATAGTAAAAAGGAGTTAGAGCTGGCCTTTTTGGTTTCTCTGTGCTGTTTATTTTTCTGTTTCAGTGTTGTATACTGGCTTTTAATCTGAGACACTCTGAGCATCTTCTGTATCTCTTAAACACACATCTGCAAATATGTGAGTACACAGGCAAACTGGTGTATATGTACCTGTCAACCCAACTGAATATTAAAGCTTGATAAATGCTGTTCAGAAAATAAATTAAGGTTATTTACTTATTTTTTGAAGACAATAAATTTCCATAAAATATTTAAAATTTACTGATGTAAAAATGAGAAATTCCTTTGAAATAAGGGGTGGTATATGCAAAAATATTTTTCTGATACTGATTTGAAAGTTTTCCATTACAAATTTCAATTTTCTTTTTCATCTTAAAAGGATTATTGATACAGTGAATTATCTTCAATTAAGAACGAGAGAAAAATCATCAGTACTCAAGAAAACTCATCTAGTAGGAGTTGAATGCTTTTCATTACAGTGCAGCTGCTCTGAACTTCCCTGCAGTGAGGAACACATCTACTCAGCCTCTGGTTTTTTCATTTTACTGTTTTTAAGTATATGATTAAAAGTACTTATGGAAGACATAACTCTTCAGAGCAGTTGTAATTAGTCACTATTCCATGAAGCTTCTAAAATGGGTAAAACTCACTAACTTGTTTGATCCTCCCATGGAACATCTCAGGCAATACCTCGCTCTTCTGTTTTGAAGGAATGAAAACAGCATATATATATGGGAAAGAGAAAGAAACTTCCCTTCTCCTACAGAATGTGTATACCTTTGAGACACTTCACCTCACCCTTCAGATATAAATTGAAAATATTGTTCCCGTCATAAAACTTGAGGGAAAAAATATTTATTTCAGAACATGGTTCCAAGACTATGGTCTGGTCATGTATTATTACTACAGATAAAGTTAATAACATGTTAGTTTGCTAACATGCATAGCCCAGGTGTCCAGAATGTATCATAGCTGTCAAAGAATGCAGAATTTATCTAGTCCTAGCAACAAAGACTGATTTTTTTTTAAATTTTATATTGTATTTTCTGTCATTGCTGTTGAAAACTGAGACATTGTCTTTTCTTACTTGTAATCAACTATAGGATTTTATTATGTCTAGCTTTTAAAGCTGACTGAGCAATTGATTACCTGAAATTCCATAAAAGAGGAGAAATTCAATATTGTTAAAAAGCTCTCTCTGAAAATAGAAGTTCTTACCAATTTTACCTTGTGTAAATACACAAAGTAATTAGGAGAATGAGTGGAAAAGGAGGAAGGAAGTTTTTCTAATACACTCTTAATGATTTTTTCCTTTCCTTTTTAATGCTTTCTTGAAAATGGAGGGGGGGGAAACAATAATTTACCTACTTAAGTGGCCTGCTAATTACCATTTAGGGTTTGATTTCACCATTCAGCCACCAAATGGGCACCACTCAAGAGTGATTTCACTATTAACAAAGCTTAATTGTTTCATGACAATTACTAAGAAGATGCATGGCCTTAAGACGTTTTTCTTGTTATTTCCCCATATCATTTACCAGGTCTTACTTTCTCTGACATCGAGCTGATATGTTAAGTTATCACTGCAACTAAAAGTCAAAAATGTAGTACTTTGGGTAGGCTGGTCAAGAAAAATACATTGTTAATTTAATATTGTAGACTGCTTGAATTAGGGCTAGTATAGCCCTAACACATGAAGTATGCAGTCTCCTCCTCAACCTAGAGTTGGAAGTTTGATGGGTAAGTTTTAGTTCACTGAATGTTTTGTAAATGTCTGTGACAACTCCAAATGTGTCTAAATAATGGCAAAAAATTCATTAAATTAATTTGGTAGTGACTTTTACTTAGTTAAAACAGAAATTAATTTTATGCTTTAACTTAACTCTCTATATATTCCAATTCAATCTAACTTTAGCAGGTGAGATATCCTTATCTAAACACGAAAAAATATTACAGGTTGTATGAAAAGAAGAACTAATTGTACTTCCTCGCTGTTACATCTTTGTGTGTTTTATGAATGCTACTTTCTAGGCTGTATGAAAGCCTTGTTTGAAAACCCGGTGCTTGTCTCGGACCAAAACAGATCAATTTTGGTATTAAGTACATCTCTAATACTAGCAATACCCTATTTGTGTAGCCTGGGCTTTCAGTTCCATCCATACCTTTGACCAAGTATGGGGAAATGCAATTATTTAAAGTGATGGTTATTAAGTCCCAGAATGTACCTATTTG
The DNA here is from genome assembly GCA_008921705.1 of Burhinus oedicnemus. NCBI lineage: Eukaryota > Metazoa > Chordata > Aves > Charadriiformes > Burhinidae > Burhinus > Burhinus oedicnemus. Next base: position 448,493 of record VFFE01007678.1, on the reverse strand, counting down.
GTTTTATTGTTGGGTTTTTTTGTGTATATTTGTGTGTTTGATATAAATTCAACTTAAACTAAGTAAACATTAATGAAGGAATGCTTTGAAGCCTAGTTTGTCTATGCTTCAAAGGGTTTACTGTCTTCATAAAATCTAGCCATAGTACTAAATACATGCCAAGGTTTTTTGGTTTTCTTCCTGTATGTATGTGTGTATATACAAAGCAACCATGGACTTAATTGGACTCACATAGACCTATCCTGGGATATGGGTGTTTGTTTAAAAGGAAAACAAACTGCATTTTTTAATGTGGCATCATTTACTTCCAGCCCTGGTGACAGGTTATTCTCTATTATAACATTTAAACTGACTTCGGTGTTTATCTTCGTTAAGGTAAGAATAACTGCAGTAGTTCTTAAGCAAGGTGCTATTTTTAAGAAATGTATAAAATGAAAAAAAAAAAAAAAGTTAAAGAGATACCTATGAATTATGTGCTGCCTTGGCCAAGTGATTGCTTCAAGGGTAGCCAGAAAAGCTATGCTAGAGGGGAACCGCAGCTGGAAACTTTCTCACTAGACTCCATATGTAAATTTTGATATGTGATAGTGTGCCTGTCTTCCAAAACTGCAAGCTCAAGCACACTAAAATACTGTGTTAGGTTATGTGATTAAGATTAAAAGAAAAGAAAAAAATCCTGTTTCTGTAGTTCGTTCTAGTTGTCAGACAAAGCTAAAAAAAAAAAAAAAAAAAAAAAATTTAAATAATTATCACTCTACTTTTTAAGCCTTGTGTAGTAGCCGGTCCTTATTTTCAACACTATTACTTTTATAGTTCTACCAGATGTACTCTCTGGTATCCTATAATGATAGGTCAGGTTGGTTTTCAATTGGTGTTAAGAGTATCTACATGCATTTTTTTAATATAGTTGAGGTTTCTTCTAGTTCTTTCTTTGTATTATTTAATTGCATACACAGATATTGCACTTCTCTATTTGAATGCCTTTCCCCAAATTTTTTTACTACTTTGTTCTCCAGATCATCATATTTCAGGAAGGTGTTGCTCTTGTTTCTGCTTTTGTTAGACAAAACAATTTTAGGCAAAATATTTTGTTCTTTGTTCCTTGAACTGGTCCATGCCATCTTTCAGTACTGAGTCAGAAGAATCACTTTCAGGGATCTGGAAAAGATATATATACATACACATTTATATTTTTTATTATTTTATTTTTTAAAAAATCTTTATGATTTCTTAAATTAGCTAAAAAGCTTTAATCCCTCCTGCTGATATGACTTCTTGTAAAAAGGCTGTACAAGTATGTTGTTGTTTTCTGCTGTGGACAAGATGGCTTAGACTAGATGGCAAGTAAAGTTGGTTTCATTATAAGGTTAAAAAAAGAGGACACATCAAAAGACTTTCAAGATTAGGATGTAGTATGAAAGTCTGATAAACTTCCTTTCTTAATTCCATGATGCTCAGTCTTTATGCAGATTTTTATTCTTAAACAAGGAAAATTGACTTTAACAGAGCACTATGTTGCGATGTAGCGGATGGTAAGTAACTTACATGTTAGGGCAAATTCAAATCATCTTCCTTTACGTAAATTTGGACCTATATTTCATTTTTTAGTTTAGTTGATGTATTTGAAAATTCTTGGAGGCAATTGAGAAACAGTTCAGGACAATAAGATGTGAAGTCCTGTTTATTGCCATGAAAATTTGCTAACTGTTCTTTAGACTCTTTCCATTTACAGAACAAGTTATGTTTATCATAGCCTAATTTGTGATTCTAATAAGTATGCCTCTAACCAAACAAGGTGAAATTCTGGCTCCTTTCAAAATAGCAGCTCTTATTTTGCCAAACGTTTCACTGTTCCCAGAGTTTTGCTTTGTGTCTTGAATATTACTTTTAAAAGGAGATGATATCTAACCCAGAACTACTGTATCTTGTGGTTAACATTTGTGTCCCTGATTTGACATGACATGCTGTGATGAAATTTGACCAGAAAATGATTTCATTATGGAAATTATTTATAACGGAAAGAAAGCAAAGAACCAGAAAAGAAAGTGACAGCAGTGTATGCACAAGATACAGACAGGGAAATTATTTCTTACCATACGGATAAGCCATTATTATTCAATGTTTTCTTTCTGTATGTCTTGAAGATACTGATACTTTTAAAGGCATATGCTGATTGACTAGGATGAACACTTGACTGAATATATGCACGCATGTGATGATGCATCACAAGGACTAGAGGTGAATAGAAGAAAAACATTCCATTTTCCACGAAGACCATGATAAATTTGATGTACTTTTCCTACCAATTTGAATGACCTTCTTCCCTTCTTAACTCCGCAATTTTTTGGAGTTGACAGCAACAAGCCAAAAACTTTTGTTTCAGGCAGGCCTATGGGATAGGGTGTCCTGGAGCCATCCAATCTGGAAATTTCAGTGCCTTTGGCCACTGAAGACCTTTAGGGCATCCAGAGGTAATAAACCCGTTATCAGGTTCACGGATACTGCTCAGCATGGCAGCTAAAATGAGTAGGAGCTCAGAGCAACTTGGGGTCTTCAGCAGGTCACAGATGAATTACTAGAAAAAAATTAAGTGGGAGTGACTGAAATTTTCTTGGGTTTCACTGAATGAGACTGAAACCAGACTGGCTTAGAGGAAGCTCTTATCTTTGGTGAATCAACAGGTTTTAGTAGGTAGGATGATATTTTTTTGGCTACCTCTGTTTGGAGCTAAAAGGAAATAAATGTGCTCCCTGTAGTTGGAGAGCTCATTGAAAAAGAAATTTCTGAGGGTGGAATGGTTTAAGGAATCCACCTCTAATTGGTTAGTAATTTGTAATTTTTTTCTCTTTTTTTGAACTTCCTGAAAATCTGCCTCAGCTCATTTTGCACTCTGTGTTGGTGTGAAAATCAAAGTGATGGTAATTCCATACTAATAAAGTAATTCTGTTAAAAATTGGTATAAAAGGAATCATCCTGGACAAAAAAGATCAGAGAGACAATTTTTCGAGTAACAAAAAAAGTCCTCTGTTTCAGCAACCACAAAATAATAAGCAATTCCACTAAAGCTTTCAGTATCAAGAAAATAAAAGATTTTTGGTGTCCTTTAAATCATGCAATGCCAAGTCCTCATTTCCTCCCAGGGAAATAACCAAATTCTCTGCTTGAGACATTGTTTTCCATCATAAAGGGGAAATCTTTGTGCTGAGAACTGAGTCCTTGGGTTCAGTCCTATCTCTTACATCCATGCATCTCAGCAGGTGGGGTCAACTCTCTTTTACCTTCTTAAAAGAGTCCTCTATGCTCTACCAAAGGTGCATTGTACAAGCTTTTTTCCCTTTGTAATGTTGTAATTCAAGGATGGTCCTCCCTGATGATGGAGAGGTTATATTATGCTATGATGATGAATATCAAATGAATCTGCCACTGTCCATGCAGTTAGTAAGATGAATATGATATTTGATGCATAACTTCAGCTGTTGATGTTAGGCAAAACAAGCTATGCTTGCTATGCTTTGAGCAAAAGCTGCTTCTCAGCTTCAACCAGTTTGCATTACATTTTACTCATCAAAGCAATCAATCTACTGTACCAAGGAACAAAATTAACATTAAAGATAGGGAAAATTTACAAAAAAAAACCCTTAAAGAAGTGAAGTAAATGATGATATTCAGAATCTGCAGTTGGTTTTCAACATTGTCTTCAGGAAGAGCACAGGTGGTGGATATGTAGAAATGCCAGGGAAAATGTGTACGTGAACTCTGTAATTAACAGCCTCTCTAATCTAATTAACGCATAGTATATTTATTGGCTTTATAATTTTTTTGTTTGTTTGTTTTTTAGTAATTGAATTCTCATTGGCTAGTAAAGACAACAAAATCTTAGTTTGTTAGCAGGCAAACTCAATAATTCTCTATTCCAAAATATGTGACAGATGATAACCTCTCCTGGTTGAATAGTTTTTTTTTAAAGTTTGGGGGCTAATGATTAGTGTGAGACACTGTAGAATTACCATTTGGTGTCAAACGATTTTCAGTTTTGTAATCTGATTTGTAAACCAATATGTTAGTAAGTACTTTCCCAAAAGGTTAAAATAATTCAGTGATTTTATTAGTATAGTTTAGTTACAGTCCTTTCATGTCTGTTATAGTGGAGTACAATATATATTGCCCTCTGTTTGTTCTGCATTCAAAATATTGAAAACATTTTACCCTGATGAGTATTCGTCATTTAAATACTGTACTTTAGATGAGCATTCATAACTATTTTTTACAAATCATTTATTGTGAAATTATTCCACAGTGGTTTTGAAAGTGAAGTCTTTGCTGCAAGTATAGTTTTTCTTTTAAGCTTGGAATTGAGGGAGATGACTGTCTGTCTAGCCCAATGACTCGTCTCCTGCAATACTCAGTTGCAGATGCTAGGCAAATTATGTAATACCGGAGTAAACCAGAGAAGCCCTTCCCCCTTCGTTTCCAGCAATGAGCAGATTAATGACTTTATTAGTCAGAGGCTGCATCAAACCACTGTATTTAGTTGCTGTAAATTGATATCTCTTCCATGAACTTATCTCATCCTCTTAAGAATTCATTTATACTTTCGGTCTCTTGTGAGTTTCACTATTTAATCAGATTTTGTGTGGAGAATGTAATTCCTTCTGATGATTTTGAATTACTGACTGTATCAGGAGTTTCTTCTCTGCTATGAAAAATAAGGAATAATTGTTCACTGTTTAATTTTCTCTATATTGGCCGTGATGTTCTAGGCATCTGTTACAGTCGCTTTGTTTTTTTCCTCCGAAGCTGAAGAATTGTAATTTGTTGAATCGTTTATAGATACAGAAGCTGTTCTGTATCTGTCCATTTTGTTGCTCTTCCCCACCCTTTTTTTTTTTTTTTTTTCCAATTTCTACGTGGCCTGTGTTGTGAGGGAATGACCAGAACTACGTGCAGTATTGATGGCAGGGAATGTGCTTCATGGATTTTGATATTAACACAGTTGGGATTTTTTTTCCTTTGTCCTCAGTTACTGATAGGTCCTCACATCTTATTGGCCTTCTTGAGCTCAGCTAAACACTCATCACACTGAGCAGGATGAGAAAATTTATTTTTCCCTTTTTGTTTAAAAAATAAATTGCTTCTGATACAGTCAAGTTTGATGAAATTTTGTTAACTTTCAGAAAAAAGCCTCATGTCAGGGCAATACAAACTTTAAAGGTTTCTCAGCAAGTAGTACTGCATCTCTTATTCCAAAGAAAGAGATTAAAAAGAGAGAGGGAGAAGTGAGTATAAATTAAAAAACCACAAAACTCTTAAATCAGGCAGAATTTGCCCTTGACTGCAGCTTAACATTCAGTAGTACAGGGTTAAGAGCAAAATGTGCTGAAAAAATGAGAAATTTACTGAGATCCTTCATAACTTTGGGCAGGGATATGAGGCAACAGGGTAGATAAAAATTAATGTCTATTGTATAAATCATCGTTATGTACAGCGGTGCATATAAGAGAGTTGTGTTTTGTTTCCTTTGGCCACAGGAGACTATTGGGATTTTGATAATAGCATGCTTGCATGCTTCCACATAATTAATGGGAAAAAAGCGGGCTCATTACCACCATAATACAACAAAATACTAGGTCTCCTCCACTAAACATTGTATTTGAATCATACGGCGGACTGTTTCAGCTCCGTGAGAAGAATTTACTTCTCTTTTAAAAAGGAAGGGAGAACAGATGGGAAGGAAATAGAAAAGGAAAGACGACAAGAAGAAAAGGTGGAAAAGTGAACAATCCTGTTTTGTTGTCCTCTCTTAGTAAGCCTAACGGGGGTGCAGCTGCTACCTCTTCCTTAAAGTTAGCACTCCAAAAGCCTTCAAAAGTTATTGCTAGATTTTTATGAAAAACAGAGGAATAAGGTAACTTCTGAAATATGATGAGTACAATGGGTTTAAAATAAGTGGATTACTAAGAAAATTGTCCTCCTACCCATTACGTACAGTGGATATTTTGTTGTGCTTACTCTGAAGCCAGCAACTTTACACAGCTGTTAAAACTGTAAATGAATTCCATAAAAATCTCTAAAAATGTGTTCATTTTTCATGGTGGCTGGGGCTTTTCTGCATGCCTGTTGCCTGTACTTCTGAGGCACCTCCTGGTGTCTGCGTGTGCTGTGAGCTCTTTGCTCACAGTCCCTTTTCTTGCCTTCTACTTTCTTTAAGGAGCTTCTTGGTCTAAGAATGCTCAGGTGCATCCTCCTGATTTTAGGTATAAGCCTTTCCCGTGTAGGGGACATAACACCTTTCTAGGGAACAGCATACAGAGTGCATAGTGGGGGCACAAGTAAATTATATATTCTGATAATTAATAGGTTTGCATAAGTATGCAAATGGTAATTTTGAACTTCTTGTTACTTCAGCATGCATAGGTATACATGTTTTCTCCTTAAAGTAACCTAGAAAACATAAGGATCAGAGAAATACAGTCTGCCATCTCCAAAATGATTATTGTTGAATAAGTATAAAAAACTCTGTGGTTTAATTTCATTTTTTCTTGTTGGTTTACTACTTTTTTTTTTTAATACTAGGGAAGAAAGAAAAGTAAGTGGAGATATTGGATAGAATTTGATATTAGGGTTAAGAATGAGAAATACAATGAAGTTATAAATATATATACAGAAGCATAATTTTTTTTATTTCTCTTGTCTTTGTGTATCGATCATTGATTTGAGCCTTCAGGTGTAACTAAAGTTTAAAAATAATGTCCTTTTTAAGGTCTTCCTATATTTGCCTTCAATTTTTCATTTAGAGAATCATAGAATACTTTTTTCTTGATGAAAACAGCTTCAGTTAGGGTGTTTCAGCTCTTACTGTCATTAGAAAATAAAAAGAATGGGTTTTGTACACCTGAGTGGAACACTGTTTGAAAAGAGGGGCTCTTTTGTGGTCAGGGATTTAACTTCAGAGAGATATGAGAGAAGTCAATTCAAGAGTTTAACTATCTTGGTTATGGGCTTGAAAATTTCACATGAACCACAGTGCATCCTAAAGCATCAGAAAATCTGCCCAGATTAAAAGAACAGAATGTGTGAAACTTTATAGATATACACAATTCAGAAATGGGAGGAGGGGTAAGGAACAAAGAGACTTCATTTCTGGTCAACCACTTGCAGGGAAGAAATTCAGATGTATGCTGTTCTCTTAAGCTAGCATCGAACTCAAAGTTGCACTCTGAATAGAAACTAAGTGCTGTTGAATGGCTATGTAATTACTTTTAATTCTCAAATCTGAAGTACTGTTATGCAGTGCATCATGAAATTAATTACTAAATTATTACGCTATGTAAGTATGAAAATGTATATATATAGTCAGCAGCCTGTAAGACTGTTAGGGAGAATCTTTTATTAATACCTCAGTAAAACACCACAAAGAAGCATCATCAAATGATAAGCATGTGACTGGGAATGAAATGAAACAGACTTCTTAATCTCTTTTAAATAAAGCTAGCAGAAAGACTTGATGTCTGATAAATTTGTTTATCTCTGCAAGTACAGCTGTTGAATGTCTTAATTCTTCATTTTAAAAGAAAGTGTCTGTGGTAAATTAATAAAGTCTTGATATACAATTATAATGACCAGGTTTTTTTCCTATTCCTTTCTGCAACATAGCATCACTTTCATCTCTTCTGGAAAACAACTTAGAATTTAATTATTATAGAAAGTCAAGAGGATTACTTAATGGAAGAAATAAATCAGCAATATTATTAGAGCATGAAATCAAGTATATTGAATGTAAAACAGAACCCCTATATTATGTTTAGCTCACATGAGTAGGCTTATTCAAGTCAATGGAAAGATGTACATGAATAATACTTTTCAGAATTAAGTCCTCGAATAACTGTTTGTAGTATCTGGACATAATAGCCATTAAGAAAATTCAGTTGTATAATAGTAATGTTCACTGCTCCCCTGTTATTTTCTTAAAGTTCAACTTGGTTTATTTGAGGTGCTTAAATCTTCCTGTATAATGTTACTCAGAAAATTACCTAAGCCTTTGCTTAATTCTGTCTTTACTGATAAACTCAAGAACTGCTAGTTTTGCCTACACCGGATAGACATTTCTGGATGTGTTCTTATTTATGCATCCTAGTAAGGATTGTGGACTATATGCAAAGAAACAGTAGTAAGTCAGATATGTCCTGGGTAAAGTAACATATTTATGAAGAACAGGAGAAAGTCATACATTACATGTTTGTAGCTAGATTTATGAGGAAATTCTCTCACTAATTCTATGTGTCTTTAATGAAGCAAATATGTACAAAGAGGAAAGTTGATTTGTTAGAATTTTACAAGCTAATTACATAGGAAATTATGTAAAACAAAAAAGGAAAAAGGTTAGCTAATGAATTCTTTGTCCTAAGCAGTTGCAAATTACTTAATAAAATGTATGTGCTCTAATACTCTTGCACTGCTACCTAGAGTGAGTAGCTACAGCTACTTACTCGACAAATAGTCTTTTGTAAATCAATATACATATGTAGATAGGACCGTGTTGTTCACCATGGAAAATAATATTAGTAATAGTATGGGAATTTATTAATTGGCGATCCTTATTTTACTCTGTCTTGATTCCTTTCCCACAAAATTCTATTTCCTGTATGGAGTAAGTCATTTCATAGTAGAGATATTTCACCTGGATCACAATAACATCCTATAAGCCAGAAAGAAATTTTCAGATATGTTGCTATCCCACGGACTGGGATTAGATCTCCATATCTTCGCTGAATGGATCTGAAAAGAGATACTTGACTATCTTTCATTGTTACAAATAAAGTATAAAAAAAATGAGGGAGGGAGTGGAAAGCCCTTTTTTGTCTTAAATTTCTCATATTTGTAACACATCTTTCCTTAATAAATTTTATGTCTGTTTATCATATTATTCATTTTTCATAAGGTTCAGTTTGTGGCTTACAATATTATTTGTTATTAGTTTAACATATTTAGTATATTGCAGTTGTTTGTTTTTTTAAAGCGTCAGTATACAAAACTTAATAGAGAGTTGAAACTGATATAGATTTGAAGGTTGTGCTTAACAATTAGTTTAGCTGATTCTTACTGTTTCTCAGTGCTTTGACAGTATTTTTTTTTTTTCCAGTGCTGTATTTCAAGTAGTAATGGACATAAATTCTGCAGTTTTTAAGGAACTGAGAGACTGAGATTTGTAGTTAATATAGGATAAAAATTTTTGTGTAGACTTAAACACTACTGAAGTAAAGACCTTTTTTTTCTGTAGTACACTTTGCTCTGTTCTGGTGTTTATGAGTTGGTTAGTTAGCTGGAAGGAAACCTACAACTTATTCTTGCTTTAGATGATTTGTAGTAATTATATCTAAAAACCAACATGAATGTTATTCTTTGCAAATAATAAGCTGGCAGAGTTCAAACCATTTGATCGTAGTACCTTTTTTTGTATTTTCAGGTGGCTTTGATGCAATATTATTGCTTCCTCTTTGATTGTGTAATAGTGAACTGTTATCCTGTGTATTTCCATGGCTTTTGTTAAGAGTAGTCAGAAGTTTGATTTATTTTTTTTTTCCCTGATGTTATATGTCTACAATGAAAAGACTATGTCATGCAAGTTATCATAGGCTATTTTTATAGTCAGTGAAGAAAAATAGACCGTGATTCATTTGACTTGTTTCACCCATTTATTTAGAGTTAGATAAATTGTGCCCAGAGGTTACATTTTTCCATTTTCTAAAGTGAACTTAGATTACTAGCTTAAATGGAGACGTCTCTACTGTTAAAACTGAAACTCGGTGAAGTAAAACCTGCCCGGGATTTCTTCAGGTTCAGTGACACCGTGTAAGCAAGAGTCAATGTGTGGTTATGCACCAGCACTGTGCACTACAAAGTTTTCCCTTTTCCTTGGCTAGTTATCCACCTTTTTTCATATGTAAACAAGGGGACAAATCAGAGAAGTAAGGGATGGCATTTTTAGGAAAATGGATTGTTGGCCCCCATATGGATGACTTCAAAGGATTTTGCTCACATAGATCAAACTCAGTTGTCCCCTAGACTGTTCAGAGGAAGAGGTCTTCATTTAGAAAATGTGCAGAATAGCTTTACAGTTTGCAAAATTCCAGTTCTGTGGAGAATTGTTTCCAGTGTGCCTTATGGTATTAAATTTTCACATAGGATACCTACAGTGACTGTGTTGACAAAGGCTATTATTACACTTGCACGTGGCAGACAGAAGTATGAAACTGGTTTGGGGAATAGGGATGAAGGAGAGAATCTGTCTGTGTAAGTACGTACTCTCCTCTGGCCCTCTGTGCTTACCTTCAAAGTGCTTATTTTGCTGTTATCTATTAAGGTTGCAGAAGAATTTAGGCTCTGTCCTGTTAAGAGTTTGGACATGCACCAAAATGATCAAAGATGTGGAAGTCTGAAGAGAACTCTCAAGAATAGTAATGAAACAGTGTGCATCCTGCTTTGGAGAGCAGGTGAGTGACAAGGAGCATTCCTTCATGACAGCAAACTCCTGTATATATTTATACTTACTCTAATTTATTCTGCTTAGCAAATGACTGTCTATCAGTTTTGTGTCAAAATTACCGCAGACTGAAGGTGTGCATGCAATTTCTAAGTTTTGTGTTAGGAAATAAAAAAGCAAAATCTAAACAAATATGTTGCAACATAAAGGATGTGTGTGAGGGATGTAAAATCAGAAATACATAAATATTGAGGAAAGAGTTTGTTCATATGGTTTTCTAAGTATTTATTGTGTAAACACTAATAAAATGAATTAATTGGAAGAAAAAACCCAAAAAAGTATGTGCTAATATAGTTTATTCTTGAGGTCAGCAAATAACAACTGAGCATAGTTATTTGGAAGCAAGTCTGTTTGCATTATAGGTTCCAACCTAATTTCCAGGGATGTATGGAAGGAAAAGGCCATAGCTGATTGCAAATCCTCTTGTAATAGCCCATCATGAATTGGTTCTTTCAATACTTGTAATAATACCTCTCATTTTCCCCAAAATATTCTAAGCATTTACAAAGCATGAAATATTGTGAACTTTGATATGCTCAAGTCCAAAAAAGAGGAATAAAATTATTAACATGAAACCTGAGCTTGGCATTTAAAAAGTTGTTTCAGATAGCCAGGTGTGGCAAGGAGGAATTCAGATAGACTCAACTGTGATGCTGTTGTAGTACAGCTAACAGCTCAGTGCAAAGCACACGTGTTTTATTGGAAAAGGGTCAAATTTGCAGACAAGCTTAAAAGACTGCATTTGAGTCCTGAAATGCAGAAGGAGTGAGCAAATTAGGCAGACGACCTTGGATTAGTTGAGATAAACTGCCTCTGAGATGCTCTATGGCAGCTGTGGCAAAAGTATCTTGAAATGAAGACATTCAGATCAGAAACATTCAAATTTGGAACATAACGTTAGCTGCCTATAGACTGAATGCATGGCATCAATAACGGTTGGAACTTACAGGGAAGCAAATAAAATTGTTGTGGTAGAAGGTGATGTACAAAAAGAGACTCTCTTCACAACATGTGGCAAACAGCTGAATGCCCATTAAATAAGACCACACTCCTGATTTTCAGAACTGAGCTGCCACTGTCTCAACAAAAAAGTTTGGTTGATGAATGATGGCAAAGGAAGGAAAGATGAGACTAAACGTTCTGAATGGCTAAACTAAAACTATGCAAAAAGGGCAGTTTAGTCATTAATTTACTACATTGAGTTCCTATAAAAATTGAGGAAAATCTTGATTTTAATGTGTTTCGACAATGTACCATGTTCAGTTGAATATTGTACTATAATTTTGTAGTAAAAAAACCTGTCCTCATAAGTATGTGCAATTACTGTTGCCTTCTGTGTAGGCCAGCATGTCTATAGAAGGCGGTGGTGCCATCACTGTGGTATAATATTGACATTTCATGATGCACAGAAGTGTATGTTCACAAACACAACACAAAATTTTTATGATTATGGGATCTGAATGCTGAAGTTGGTGAATTCCTGGAACCATAAGGTTCAATAGAGATGACCAAAGGCAGAATTTGGGCTCTTTGAACTACTTTTGGCTTGGTTCCCAGGCATGCAAATTTTTTTTTTTTTTTTTTCCCTTGAAGCTAATTAAACAGTCATTTGTGGAGTATAGAATATGGGATAAGATGATTTGCTGCTGATATCACTACTTGTGAAGGTTCTAGGAGCATGTATTTTTCTTGGTCAAACACTTAGAATGTGTGTATTAGTACACTGGCAGATTTTAGATGTAGAAACCTCATCCTGTTGAAGTTAACAAAGTTTTTATGGACTTTCAAAAAGAAAGATTTTTTTAGAATCTTGACATATTTAAACTTTCTTGGACAATAAAGATATTGATACTGCATCGTGCTGTTCCTCATAATCTGTATATTCCTTGGTACGGTATGGATTCACTAGGTGTGTCTCTACCATGTTTTGCAAATATAAGAGACACCTGACTGAAAGATAACTGCAGGAATTAAATAAATTTAGATTGAAAGCAGCAAATTTTTTTAAGATGAAAATATGATAAATGTTTTTAATCATTTCAGTATTTATCAATTTTGTTTAAGACTAGGCCAACATAAATATGAACACATTTTTGTTATATATGATATCAGCAATTGTGTAACTTCTGACAGTCTCCAGAAATTCCAACAAAAATTCATTTTTCTTAAAATAACCTTTATTGGTATATTTTAGTTCATATGAAGTCATTGAAGATGTATTACAGAATTCCTAAACGCTTGCTACATACTTGGGGATATTGTTGCTGGTATAATGTGCAGCAGTCTCTCTTGAGAGCGCTGTACTTCACAGAGGGAACAAGAGATGACATATATTGGTCTCAGGACTTGGAAATCCTAAATGTAGCCTAAAGTCACATTTTCATCCACTCTTCCCATCCTCATTTCCCACAGGTCTGGGAGCTGGCTTCAGTATATAATGGTCGTGTAGCTGCTAAAGCAAATTACCAGCTGAAGAAGTAGATGAAATGGATACTTAAAAAAATCCCCTACATGGTATTTTTAGCAATCTTTATTAAGATGTTTAATTTTAGCTATACTGAAGCAAAGAAGGATCTGGGATCTGAGGAGAAAACAGAAGGATCGGACAGAATGGAAAGGGAAGCTCACACCTGAGGCTTGTCTGCAGATGAATGCAATTGTTCAAAAGATGTTAAGTTTAAGGACACTACTACATGGGGGGAACTACTTTGAATTCCGTTCCCAGAATCACTCAAGCACGCACCAATGTCCAACATGTTGGAACCTGCTGCCTCCAAGTCCTCTGTCATCCCTGTTTCCTCTTCTGTCAGGCTTTGCACTTGTCTCTGATGCAGGAAAAAAAAATGCAGGTATCTATTGCCCTCTATCTGTGTCCCGGTTTGAGGTAAAACAGGACCAATCTTGTTTAACTATTTTTTAGCTAGGCCTCTTCTAACAGCTGAAATTAACAGAATATTGTGCAGAAAACTGTTCGATCTCAGAGTGATAAGACCCATGTTTGTAGCTGATGCCAAAGGATGGTAAGCAGAGAGGCTCTTGCTTATGCTTACTGCTATAACACCCAAGGGCAGCCAACTTTGCTATTTGCCCCGTTGGAGAGTCGGAAGCAGAAAAGCGTAGAGGAGTCACACCTGCAGGGAGGAGCGGACAGGACAGGTAACCCAAACCTGACCAACAGGGTATTCCATCCCATCTGCCTCATGCTCAGGATAAAATCTGAGGGATCCAAGGGTCAGCCCTCTTTCTTCAGTGGCCAGGGTCTGAGGAGGACTCTGTCTGTTTGTCTGCCTTTGATCCCGATCCTGAATCCAGATCCAGAATACGGTTCCCGTCCGTCACTGAGTCCAGTGCCTGCTGGTGACGTGATTGTCATCCTGGGACCTTGATATGGTTTTGTATATATTTCCTTATTTTCTTTTTATTATTTTATTATTAATAATTCATTAAAGTAGTTTAGTTCCTTCTAAACTCTTAAGTCTCTCTTTTTTTCTCTCTCTCTCCTGCCTCCCTTCAAGGCAGAGCAGGAGAGAGAGAACATCTGTCGTTCTGCCTGATTGGGCCAATCCAGCCCCAACCACAACAGATTTATCGGTGCCCAACATGGGGCTCGAGCAGGGCTCAACCAGGGCTCTGACAGATTGCCTGAATAATTTGAATTCCAGCTTGCTCAGATATTAGAACAGACAGCTTACATTGTGTCATTCTTGCCACTTGTTTTTTCACAGAGGAGTAAGTTATCAAACCGAAAATCTAGGGATTCTGTGTTACAGTATTTCGGGGAACTTAACTGCAGAGTCATACAGGCTGGTATAAACGAACACCAGGTAAGGCTCACACTTAATCTCAAATGAGTTGGGAGTCTCAGAACCGGAGTATTACCAACTAAGATGTACTTGTTTTCTCTGAGCACTAATATCACCAGGTTCAATACTTGGAAGAAGAAACTTCCCGATGGATGTAGGCCAGTGGATGAGCTTTCCAGAAGGAGGACACAACTTCTGAGTTAAATCTCCATGGAATCCCAGTGATCAGCAAGAGGTGAGGACTCGTGTAGGGAAACCCTATACTAGCTGCTCCTTCCAGGACCCTCTTAGGCTGAGGCCTAAGTTCAGATGAGTGAGGGAGGCAACAAGTTTTGACTTCATGTCTCCAGGTTATCCTGCGTAGTAAGGCAGTGAAGAAAAAGCATTAAAATAAAATTGTGTTCAGAAAATCATCTTTTTGACTTTGCATGTATTTTTCAGGAACATGTTGAAAAGCAATTTAAATTCTTCATTAAAAATGCCTCACAAAGCAGAAGTTTTTAATTGAAAGTGAAAGTATTCCAAAATGCAAGTATTTCAGGCTTTTGTCAGAGTATTTGTGTTTTATTGGGCTACTGAGAACATTGTGAAAATTGAGCTTCAAGTATCACTTGCTTCTGTTTTATTTAGCTCTCCAGCTACACTTCGTCTGCTGTACTGTGATATTGCTCCTCATAAAAAGCCAACAAGGACTATCACATTCCCTTAAGAAACTGTAGCAGAAACAGAAATGTTGGAATTTTTTGGTTTTCTTTTTATAACAGAAATTTCCTTCCTTATACCTGAAGTATGGCTTACCTTTTCCTTTTTAAGCCTTTAAGCTTTCCCCTGATTTGATCTGCAGAGCTCTGGAGAAGCCTTGCTGAGCTGAAGGGTGGGGTGCTAGGACTGAGACCTGCTCCTCAGCACAGGGTGTAAGGAAAGTAACTTGCACCATCTCCTCCCTACAGGAAACACAATAAAGTAAGAGGCAACTCATTGGGGTGCTCACCTCATACTATGAAAGCTGCCTTGCAATGTAATCAATTTTTGAACTAATGATAAATCCAGCAGTGGTGATCAGATCATACTGCTTTTATGTCTCTCACAGGCTGTGCATACAAAACTCCTCTACGCAACTTCACAGAAAAGGTTTCCTTTCTGAAAGAATATCTGGCAGGAAGCCTAGCTCTTGAGTAGGAGAAGCAAATGGACTTAAGATTTTCCTCAGGTGACCTTGAAGTAGAAGCATATGGAATGTGCAATACTCAGTATTCACCTTGAAAAGTTGTTTTCTTTTCATTCTCTGTATCCAAACATTTAAGACTAACGTCTAGTTTATTTTTACTTAACGAAGGATCAGTTAGTATTTCTTTAGAGAAATATCTACTTCCTGTGAGTATGACGATGTTGGAAGAAAATTAAAATTAATGCTATATTCAGCACAGGTGTGTATAAATAAGCTGGAAAAAATAGATGCCTACCAGTTTCCCTCAAATATGTCTGCCTGACTGTGTTATTTTTTCAACATTCATAAATATCTGTTTATTCACAGTAGCTGGCGATCCAGACTTTTTCACTGGGTAGACTCTCTATGTATATGCTATGGATGATGGCTAGGAATTTCTATGCCAGGAATTATTTCACTGGCAGTGATCAGCCTGACAGTCCTTATGCTCCTCAAACAACAGAGGACTGTTGGGAATTCAGTCCTAATTACTGTGAGGAATTTGGCTAAAGTTGTGAAAATGTGGCTTACAACACTTGTTCCTTTCCATTAGACAACCTTGTTGTTCCTCTGTAGTACTTTTATTGCAATCCTCCCTTGTGAAGTTACCTTCAGTAAAATAGACTGTTTTCTGTTCTCGTCCTTGTCTTCTCTCCCTTCTCTGCCCTTCTTCATCTTCAGCTTGCCTGCAACCATTTCTGAAGCACTGAACAGTTTTCTGAATGATTTGAAGACATTGTCTGAACATATTTCTGTTTTTTAAAAAACACATATGGGATTAAATGAGTGCATTAAATAATGCAATAATATTTGCATCAAATTTTTGAATGACTTTATTTTTATGGTCTGTCATTGATACTGTTACTTAATGGTGAAATTAGAGTCTTTGTATGCTATGAGGTGTGACTGATATTTTAGATGGAAAACTGCAGCCCTTGGTCCCTTTAGAAAAGGCTGTATGACCAGTAAAACAGTCTTTAAGACAGAAATGTCTTGCCTGGCTTGTTCTTGGTGAACATGTCCAGGAAAATCAGCCAAACACATTAAAATGCCCCAGAACTTGGAACTGCTTATTGAGACAAATTAAACAAAAGATTTAAATATACATCACAGTTCCTACTGTAGTAGGTCTCTTCTTTCAGTCTTCTTTCTATTTCAGCAAATGTCAGTTTCTTTCTGGAGCAGATGGTTCCATGCGGTCTTGTCTTGGTGTCTGGGAAAGTTTTTCTTTCCCACACTTCCAAGGTGCGCCAATCGGTTTGGCTCGTGTTACAAGAAAGCCCTTTGTTCATCTTGCAAGTTGATTTGCAGGTTGTAGTCTCGGAACGTTGCTGCATCTGGAACATTGGCTACCTTGAGGTCAGCAATAGCAATCCATGAGCATCCATAGGGGTAATACATGTGTTAGATTAAGTGAATTCCGGTGAGGGTTTGATTTTGTGTTCAGTGTGTCAGTGAAGAAGGAAATGGATGAATTGCTTATTCTATGAGGAGTGTTCTTAAAACAACAGTGCTAATAATAACTTCTTGCTATTTAAGAGTTGGAGATTCAGGATCTCTAAGCATGTGCTGAGACATAATATAAAAAAGCGATGGGTGATGCCAGCTGCTGTTGTCAAGGGGTCCAAATAAGCTAAATAGGTTTGTCATAGTTTAGGTTGAAATACTAATATGACAAGAATAATTAATGAATCAACATTACTCTCACTTCACAAAATATTTTGTTGCTTCTTTGACTTGGGTTTGTGAAGTAAGGTTATCCTGTTTTTAAAAGATCAGCAACAAAGAAGAAATAGTACTTAGAAATATGTGTCTAAGAATATACGAATGAATAATTATGGATTTCAGATATACTTCTCCCTATATTTTTGTATATGAATTCATAGTTTAAAGCCAAATATGTTAGTTTGATACATATTTTTTAAAGCCTTTTGCTAAAATAAAAAGACAAGGTAACCAGCCATTTTTTCCTCTCTATGAAACTACTTTTTAAAATCAGTACGGGATTAAACCTCCCACTATTCAGATTATTATTGCTTAAACTAAGTCCTCTGAGGAGGGCAATATTTTGCAATCTCTCTCTGCCTTCTCTTAGAGTGGATGTTAGTTTCAAAATACTGCAGGCAGCACAATGAATATTCAATGAGAAGTCTGCCTGTGACACCTGCTTCTTCTGTTCAGCTTTAAGACTGACTTTAAAAGCTGACAGAGGAATGTATTATGTGCCTGTAAAAGCAATGAGTTTCGTTTAAGGAGATATATATTAAAGCTGTCGTGGGTGCCCTGATTAATGTAGCACCTCAGTGAATTTATTATTTCCCAAGAAGCAGCACCAAGCAATATTTTATGTCAAAAACATGTATCAGGATCGATCCTCCTGTTAAAACCTCAGTTTTATGGCTAATCTGCTGATTCTGTCAGCAAAATGGATGTTATTTTAGTTGCATTTTTTTATTTAAAAATACAGGTAAGTTTGAAGTCGGGTATATGTTTGTATTTATCACAGAATTGCACTGTAACTAAAGAAAGTATATTGTGACTTCTGTCAGGAATTAGTAAAGTTTAGATGCACAACTGCAAAGCTGAAAGTATACAAACTGCGTGTGTTGACTCTGCTTGATTGTTAGGATTCCTCAGAGACAAGTATGTCTGGTATCTGTCACATACACAAGTATTACCAATCAACTGCAGTGCTGTACTGAAGAAAAACAGCGCAGCATAAGAAAGCAGTATGTTGTATGCCATTTAGTAAATGTTTGATTGAGCACACAGTGCCAGGAACTCCATGTACAGCAGCCGGAGCTTCTTGTGAAATGTCCAGTGTGTCTATATATACACACTCGCAAACACATTTTTATATGTTTATATTATTTTTCTTCTTCCTAGATGAAAGATCAGATGCACAATGTCCACATAGACACTAACAGCTTGGTAAGTGAGGAAAAGATTAGTGAGGCAAATCATTTCATCTGCTCAGGAGAGTTAGCTAAATTGCTTTAAACAAAGAGTTGTCACGAGCAGAAAGGAATCTGAGAACTACTGGTAGATAAAGTATTTCCTTCTTTGGATCCAACTTATAAGATCTAATAGACGGGGGACTTGCAGTCTCATGCAACGGCACCCCAAATAGAAAAAGAGTCAGTGTTGGTTGAAACCCAGTTATTTACAATGCTAACTGGGTTATTAAACATGAGAGCTCCCGTGTCTTCAATGAAAGTCAGAGGGTGATCAAACACATGCTGTAACTTGTTGAGTTTCATTAGGTGAAAAACTTAGGGCTCTAGCAAATTATCTTTTCTCTCAGATTCTTGTTCACTGCTTTGGTAAACTGTCTGCATTACTCTGTCAACTGTAGTGGCAGAGAAACACTCTATCTCCCTTGGAAAGCAGAAGCAGTTTAATTGTGGCAGGATAGAGTGGGATAGTTTCTGGTCAGGAAGGCAGGTTAGATACCCTGTGCTGGCTTCCCTGCCAGTGTGTTTCTCTTCCTTCCTGGACCTCATCCGTTGCCATCTGCCGCTGTGGTCAGGGAGGGGCAGAGAAAGGAAAAATGTGCATGGTTTTCAGACTTTTCTTCTGAGGTGAGGGGGGAATTTTTTTGGTTTGCTCAGAAGCTTCAAATCTAGAAGTGTTTTCTTGTATATATATATTTTTTATTATGACGATAAAGCATCAGAAGATGACTTATTAGAGTAGAACTGCTGGTATAACCTTAGCCATACCTATAAATATAGTCATGTATGTATGTTCAGGGAGTATGCGCCACTTTTAGTATGCCCTCAGTAGCAATTCTGTGAAATTAAAATTATTTGTTCATTGTACCTTTGAGAGCATGATGAACTGTTGGTATGGTATGGAGCAAAAAGGCTTTCTGATTTCTGTCATCGCCCCATATGTGTGTACAGCTGGTGGTTAGCTACTGCCAAAACCTCATGTTCCAGACTGAAAAATGATAGGCTGAGGTTTCATTTAATGTGTGAATGCGTGTGGGTCATTGATGGAGAAGGGGCTGTGTGGTTTTGGGTTCTGGGTTGTTGGTTGTTGGGTTTTTTTTACATTCTTGGCATAATTTGATAAGTAGTAGCTGTGAATACAGTTCTGGTTATTTTTATAACCTTAAACCAAATACTGCTGTCGTGGTTTGGGCTGGGCTGGCCACTAAAACAAATAACAGATGCTCTCTTTTACTTCCCTCCCCTTCAAAGAAGGAAGAGCATCTCCCTTCAGGAGAAAAGGATGGAAGAGAAAAGGGACTTATGAGTTTAAAAAGAAACTAAACTACTTTAATGAAAATATTACTAAAATAATAAAAAGAAAATAATTAAATATATACGAAACCATATGGAGCTCCCAGGATGATCATCATGTCACGGGCAGGCACTGGGGAAGTCCCAGACTGGACTCAGTGATGGACAGAAACTGGATTCTGGATCTGGATTCAGGATTGGGATCAAAGGCAGACGAACAGACAGAGTGTCCTGGTTTGAGGTAAAACAGGACCAATTTTGTTCAGTAACTTTACTTTTTAGCTAGGCCTCTTCTAACTGCTGAAATTCACAGCATGTTGTGCAGGAAACTGTTCGCTCTCAGAGTGATAAGACCCATGTTTATAGCTGATGCCAAGGAACGGTATGCAGAGAGGCTCTTGCTTATGCTTATTGCTATAACAACCAAGGCCAGCCAGGTTTGTTACTTGCCCCGTTGGAGGGTCAGAAACAGAAAAGCGTAAAGGGGTCACACCTGCACAGAGGAGTGGACAGGACAGGTGACCCAAACCTGACCAACAGGGTATTCCATCCCATCTGCATCCTGCTCAGTATGAAAGCTGAGGCATCCAAGGGTCAGCCCTCTTTCTTTAGTGGCCAGGGTCCGAGGAGGACTCTGTTCATCTGCCTTTGATCCCGATCCTGAATCCAGTTCCCATCCGTCACTGAGTCCAGTCTGGGACTTCCCCAGTGCCTGCTGGTGACGTGATTGTCATCCTGGGAGCTTGATACGGTTTTGTGTATATTTCCTTATTTTCTTTTTATTATTTTATTATTAATATTTCATTAAAGTAGTTTAGTTCCTCTAAACTTTTAAGTCTCTCTTTTTTTTCTCTCTCTCTCCTGCCTCCCTTCGAAGTGGAGCAGGAGAGAGAGAGAGCATCTGTTGTTCCACCTGATTGCGTCAATCTGGCCCAAACCACGACAGATTTATTGGGGCCCAACGTGGGGCTCGAGCAGGGCTCAATCAGGGCTCTGACAGATTGCCTGAATGATTTGAATTCCAGCTTGCTCAGATATTAGAACAGATAGCTTACATCATGTCATTCTTAAATGAAATGTTGTATCGTGCCTTTAGTCCTCCTCAGATGCTGGCCTACTAGCTAAGGATGAGAGAGATTCTTCAGAATATTTCTTAGCTATTCTTTGGAAACATCAAGACAACTAATGTTTTCTGCCAATAGGAAAAAAGAGAAAATAAATTAAAGGAAACGTGCTCCCGGGGAACAATTTTAAACTAAAAGAATCCCCTCCTATTTCTGTGTTTGCAAGAAGTAGAATAATTTAGAAACACTTTGGAATGGAAGTAGCTTGTGGGTTTATGTTTGTTTTGCTTTCCTCCAACTCAGGCTCTGCTCTTTCTGTGTTTCCTTGTGGCTAATGCAAGAAAAACCAAGAAGAGATAATGCAAGTGGCTTCCAAATTCTCCTCTCTCCAAATCTGTCTTTCTTTTTGCATAATAAAATTACTCATGTTTTTGTGCCTTAAAATTACTCCTAGAACAACAGATTCCAGAAAATTGAATATACATATTTTGAAAATACTGCTAGAAGGTACAGAATCTAACACTGAGTAATTGTCATAACCTGAAAAGTATTTTATTCATTTCAGAATTTAATAACGAACATATTTTAACCTTAAGAATATCCAAGAATACACTTCCATTGAGGTCATGAAGCAAAGATACTAGTTGAACTCCTTTTTTAACGACAAACACATTGAGTTAATTCAATGTCTTCAGAATAGACCTTAATTACACAGTGATCATACCTGCCTAGGCTATACCTGTAAAGAGTTCAAGAATGATGTTAACAGGTTTCATACTAATAGATCTATCTGAAAAGTTAATAATTTTATAGTATAAAGCTGTGTTGTTTTTTTCTTCCACTCTTCTATGTTTTTTTCAAGTATTGTCTTTGCAAGGATCTATTATATACCTCATTTTTGTCATTTCTTTATATAGGCATTTCTGAGAGAAATAATTCAAGAAAGATGCAGTTTTACGAAACACACCTAATCATTGTTCAGAAATTGAATGATGATCTCTTCTTTTCATGAGCATGTGGGAGGAATGAAATAAAATATTGCTTATTAATGCTGAATCAGATAAACAGCAGTAGATAAACCCATCTTTCTACAGGAACTTTTAACTATAATTATATAAATTCACAAGCCTCCATCAGACCCTGAATTTAGTGAGCCTACCACAATGAAATACAACAGAACATGTGGTCAGAAATATGACATATTTTCAGTTTATATGAGTTAGAAATCTTTTTCCCACTAACTTGCTCTGAAATCACACTAGAAATATTTCAAGAGTAAACTCATTTAATCCCAGCAAAAACATAACTTCTGATTAAATTACTTCAGGTGATGTATATAATGATTAAAAAATTATAGGAAAAAATAATGGCCAAAGAGGAGTAGCTTTGATTTTACATGTATGCTGTTCGCAATTTTGTTGAAAGCCTCATTAGTAAAATCATATTTCTTGTCTATATGTGCAGAGGAAGATTAGTATAAAGGATATAAAGTCAATTTTTTTTTTTTTTTTTTTGGAAGGAGCTATCCTGTAACCTCGTAATTCTTCTGGCAAGTCTGTTGTTTATAGAGGAACACTGGCTGTATTTGTTCTTATCCTGAAATGTTCAAGCAACTTGCAGTGTGCTTATATAAATGCATATGAAGTCACATTGTGTATTCCCACCGCTTACATCCTGCCTTGCTTGAGCTGGTGTCACAGGCAGCTGTAGCAAAGCTGTTCTTGCTTTAGGACTCTAGCTATGGCTGAGGAGGAGAATGACAAGAACAACTCACCTGAAAAAAATCTTAAAAGCATTTCAGTGATGTGTAACACACTTGGCGAAATGCGTGGTGCAGGAGATCAAACAGGCTATTTTCTAGCCAACAACGAGTTCTCATCTCTGCAGTCTTGTTGACTGCTGTTTGGCACCCTGTGTCTTGTGGTTTGCAGTGCAGATTGCTTTCTGCACACGTTTGCTATATCACTGTGTGCATGCAGGTAATGGCGAGGATACATTCCAACTTTAATTTAACTTTAGATTTGGAGCTGGAGAAGCAGAAATCCCCCCCAACCAAGTAATGACCGATTTTATTGTTCTTTGTTATAACACATGAAAGCACGGAAACTAAATATATTCACGGGGACTGCCTGAGAACAATAAAACTTACTCAGCCTGATAAGTTACATGAAACTTAGTCATTATCAGCATGGAAATTAATGGTATTATTAACAGAAGAGATAATTATTTAGGTTAATGTACTGCTTTCCTTTTCTCTCTTAATAAATGCTGTACATCTTTGAACATAAAATCAAATTATATTGTAGTCTCTTCTCATCGCAATCATCTCGCTACTTTGGCTTGCTTTGTGCATAGTTGATTATTTTTGCATTGAAATAAGAAGTATAAACAGTGCTGTAGAAATAAGAAGAGTTTATGGTTAGTGAAGGGAGGAGAGATTATTTTTGACCTTTTTCTTAGTTTTTATAAGAACTGGAAGAATAGATTTTGATAAGTGCATACTGACCTAGAACAGAAATTAAAACCAGTAGTGAGCACAGAAGCTTTCGGCTTACTGATGTTTGAGAGCAACCTTGACTCTTAAGTTTTTGATATGCATGGAGACTAAATTTAGATAGCTTAAAGATGAAGGCACTCATCCACTTGCAGATGTCAAATATTGGTATGGATAAATTGAATATGTTGTGTTCAGAAGGCTGAAGAAGACTTGCAACTTAACAAGGCGAGTTTGATATTCAAAGCGGAGCTTTTCATTTATTCAGAGGAATCTATTTCTTGGTCTTTTCTGGGTGCTTTTGTCCTCATGTGGCTGCCAGTGACCTCTGTGAGGTGATACTGACTAGGGGAGAAATAGCTTGTTTGTAGCTTATTCCTTCCTCCTTATCAGCAGTGATAAGATACCAAATGTAAAAAGGTGTCGGTTTTCTCTAAGTTATAGCAACTTCCTGAACAAATGTTAAATGGAGAGAAGGGAATAAAAATCTCAGAAGTAATAAAGTGCAGCTCTTTACTTAATAGACCATTACTTTGGAAAGGTTCTGAGGGTTTTTTTCTGTTTTACAGTATTTGTCTTGCACCCAGGTTATGGATTATATAACAGCCACAAGTGTGAACAAACTTGTTGTGGAGTGCTGCTTATATTTTCTTGATAAGCCTGATGTACCAATTAAAATAATTTTTGATGATTAGAAACAAAGACAAAAAAACCTAAACCAGCTTACCCCTTGCTTTCCAGGCTCAAGTTCAATCCTTCATCCTCAACTCCTCTATCTCCTCCCCTGCCCCAAGAGGCACAGAGGAATGGAGAATGGGGAGCTGTATGTCATCCATAACAGCTCCTCTCTGCTGCTCCTTCCTCCACATGCACTTCCCCTGCTCCAGTGTGGGCTCTCCATGGCCTGCAGTTCCTCCAGGGCATATCCACCTGCTCCACCACGGTATTTTCCAGGGGCTGCAGGGGATCCCTGCCGGGGCGCCTGAAGCACCTTCTACCCTCCTCCCCCTCTCCCCTCGGGGCTGGCAGGGCTGTTTCTCACACTTTTCCCCACAGCCCTGGCTGCCGGGCAGCCTTTTGCCCTTTCTGACCCAGGCTTTCTAGCCCTGCGCTGGGTCGGTCGGAGCCGGCTGGAACCAGCTGTGTCAACATATGAATCGACATATCAAGATAGCTAAGTGTTTTTTCACATCCCTACAATTAGCAAGAAAAATTACCCTGTTGCCTGCAGGAGGTATTTCTACAGTTTAGCATCAATTTGAACAAAGAACAAACAGGTGTAGGAGTGTTATGTTTTTAAAGCATGATGTTTAAAAGAAGAACAGAAAAAATTTAGTTTCATGGAGGATTTTGCTATGGAAGTGACAAAATTGGGAAATGGGCTATTTCAAGCAAGAAATCTTTTGCAGTAACGGGGAATGAAGGTGTGTAGGAGGTAAGCGGGGGAGGGGAGCGTGCCATAGTGAGAGTGTTTTCATCCCAACCTCCCTAAAATTTTCACCTCAAACACTCATTACGCCTCATTTAAGTGCATGACCTGCTGTCCAGACTGGGTACAAACAACCAACCCAACAAAAGCGTGGTTGCTCTTTTGGTCAGACTGGTGGTGTTCTGGGGACAGTAGTACTGCCCTGTACACCCCTGAAAAGAAGAGACTAGCACTCAGCCGGGAGCCAGAGCCATGCAGTCAGAAGCTGGGTTGCCATGAGGCACATCTTTTAAAATTGGAGATCCTCTCTTTTTTAAGAAGAAAGTTGTGAGCTGCTTGGGAAGCTAGTTAGAGAAACCAGGATGAAGCCAGACCAAGTATATACGCATATCCAGCATCGATGCTCATTTTCATGGAACAAATTAATGAAACTAGAGTTTAATATTGGCTTTGGAGACAACATTTCTATTTAAAAGGAAAAAAAAAAACCCAAACACCAGCAATAAAACCCCAAGATAATCCTTGTGTTAGAGTTTATTACTCTTTCTTTTCTCTTTAATGGACTAATATTAAGGTTCTTCCAGGACATAGACAGCCTGAGCTTTACATATAAAGAGGGAAAGAGTGAGGATTTACATAAGTTGGTTGGACAATAAGAAATAAAATAACAAAACTTGAATGTTGCTTAAAGAATGTTACTGAAACTATATAAAATAAGAATATAAGTGTTCTTGGAATTTTTCCTTGTGGTCATTATGAGAACACCCACTAGACAAGAAGAAAAAGTAAACGTAGGATACCAGCAGAGCTTCAATGACTGTCCTTAGGAGGTTAAAGTAAATCTGTCCTTAAGACTTAAGGCTCCCAGAACCAGATCAGATGTTATGGCTGAACAATGCAAGTGCTGATTTAAAATACTTAAATGAGAGTTAGATGGGTTAATTTTTAGTGGCAGCTGTAATATGGACAGGACCATCAGTCCCATAATTGCCAACCCATAATTTTACAATTTAATAGATAGGCAATCTCACACCGTAACTAATTCGTTTGGATTATTACTGTTGGATTCTCCAGTTGTTTAAAGATTCTGTATTTAAGATACCTGATCAGTAAGCTAAAGAAGGCTTTAAGAAATGGACCACTACCACATGTACTGCACGTTACTTAGGTGAAGGAACCCTGAGTTTTCAGACTGTGTTAAGGATTTGCCTGGAGCAGAAACACCAGTGTGGTCCAAAACTTGGTGACAGCTAAAGAGGAGTAAGAAGAAAGGGCACCTCACTTGACAGGAATCAATGAAAAGACAAGATCACTGAAAGGATTTTTTGGAAGATTTGGAGATATGATATTTTGTCAAGTGAAAGCAATAATTACTACTAGTACTTCCTTCTTTTTATTCCATTTTATCACCATTTTGAAGAAGTTAAATGTGGCATACTTTCTATACTAGTAGTTGGATTATATACACTATTTGACAGCAAACTTCCAGAAAAATTTCCAATATCTACAGAACCCCTTATCAAATAGGCTTGGAACCTGATTGACATTTCAGCTGCATGCTTCAATATTTCCAGATGACCTGTTCTAAAAATGTAATCTTGGATCTAGCAATTATTTAACAATTAGTCTGAAACTGCTTGCTTTCTGGTAACTTTTCAGTTAGTTGACAGGTGTCCCAGACCTAGCTTTAGTGTGTCATATTATGCAAATGACATTTGAATTGTTTTCTAAAACTTGATGTAAAAGTGTGTGGTTATGCTGCATATTATTATGTTAAAAAGACATTTAAAATAATAATATGTATATTAGGTAACAATATCAGTCACTAGGAAATGAATTATAAATGCTACACTCAACATACAACTGAGAACAGAAATCTTGTGTAATCATTTTGTGTAAATGGAATACATTTGTTATACATTTGTTAATTTAGGAATAAAAATAGCACTGATACTTTTTCAGCTGAGGAAAAAGACCATTTTCTTCCTGCTACATCAGCTAGAAGACTGATGAAAGTTTACGTGCCTGCTTTTATGGTGTGAGTGGCAGGTTACTCAGGTTATACCTAAATCAGAATGCTTACTCTAGAAAAGGGCTATAACAGTTCCTATCTACCAGATGTGAAGAGATTTTTTTTGCTTTTGATTTTTGTGTTGTGCTTTAAAGTGCTTCAGTAGTAATAGTTGGGAAATGGTGCTTGGAATAAATTTAATTAATTGCACAAGGTACTGCTTTCTCCCAAGGAATCTTCTGAGCCACTTAAAGTATTTGTCATGTGCGAGTCTAGCATGCAGTTGTTGACTCTTTCATCTGGAAATACCTAAGCAGGGCAATGAAAGGTGGCACATTACTAACTGTGTGGGTTATATACAGTTCTGGAAAAACGAGG
Organism: Burhinus oedicnemus; assembly: GCA_008921705.1. Taxonomy (NCBI): domain Eukaryota; kingdom Metazoa; phylum Chordata; class Aves; order Charadriiformes; family Burhinidae; genus Burhinus; species Burhinus oedicnemus. The sequence continues at coordinate 421,320 of VFFE01007678.1, read as the reverse complement.
TGGGTTTTGAAAAAAGGAGGTGGTTATCTGACTGACAGCATAGGATTGTGTGTGAATGGAAGATGTTAAATTGCTTGCTTGTAATTCAGGAAGAAGACCCAGTTACTCACATCTTGACTTAGAGATGAAAATTTTGTGAGTGAGTCAGAATTTACTTTTAAGCTCAGAGTGCTCAACTGAGGGTTAGGTACCTCCTGATACTATAGCTATTCACAGTGTTAAGGAGTTTGAAATATCTGCAGTATCTTTCTTTTCAAGACAGCAGAGGTTTTCAACTACCTTGTTGTCTTTAGGTTTTTGTTTAGTCCTCTCCTTGAAACCTAAAAATACTTTTGAACGTAAGGATAGAGAAATTGACTGGACTATGATAACAGCTTGTATAATTGTATAATAACCAGATTAATAGATGCTGTGCCAGATTTTCATTGTAAATGCTAATTTTCACTCATTACATACATAAATACATTTCTTTATGTTCAGGGGGCTTGTCTCTTTTTTTTTTTAACTTTAAAATGGGAAAGACGAAAGGTAGAGTTAATTGAAAATTTACCTTGTAAATTGCTGGGAGCAATTTATTCGATATTCACTTGAATTGACGTTTAGTAGATGGTAATTTAGACATGTACATAGCATTGGTTTTCAATGGAAAACTATAAACAGCAAAGGTGGACAACCATGACTACATCTAATATTGTTAAGGCATGAAAAAAAAAGAGACAAATTAGTTGTATAGAAAATATACTTTCCCTGTCTTGCTGTTATCCTTTTTTACAATCTGATCAAATTTTAGGTGAAATTAATAAACTTTTCAATCTTTACCAAGTCTTTTTTCGAGAAAAGACGAAATCTGAAGTAGTTAGAGTGGGAGGTCCTTTATTGTCTCCAGTATTTCTTGTGATTTTGATGGGAAATCTAAGCTAGGGAAAAAGTGAGTCCTTTAAAATAGACAATGTTGATCACTGTACACCTCTGATGACAAATTAGAAAAAATGATTCTCATTACTTATTGAGCATAATATTTTTGTAATGTCTTCTATATTTAAAAATAAGTAATCAAGTCACATGTTTTCTAAGATTTATGAAAGAATTTGCATCTAAAGAGATTTCCCATCCCTTAGACTGTTGTGTCTCATAAATAATAATGTGCTTAAGTAAGGAATGTGCATTATGCACAAGTTACAACCTTTTAAAATTTATATTATCCTCTCTTGATAAATCCGATTTTTTAAAACCTTGCAAATTGTAACAATTTCATCCCTCCCTGATCATCTCAGGTGACCCTTACCTCCTCTCAACACCCCACTCAAGTTTTCCAGAGACATTGGTATAAGAATGTTCTCATTGCTATAATTACCTTCTTCAGATATTTTCTGTCTGAACATCCTTGAGTAAAGCTAAAAGTTCACAGCAGTTTTACAATTTTCTGCCATCTCTAAGAAATTGTAATAGATCACAGAAAGGCTTCATAGAGTGAAGAAAACGTAGGTTGATCTACTTATAATGTGGAATCCGAACATCTAGCATGTAATTAAAAGTATATCTTTTCAGAGGTACAATTTTTTTCGTGTTTAGATGATACCATTTTCATACTTCTGTGTAGAGAACCTGGAATAAGAAAAAGCAGTACTCTGATACTCTTATATAGTTCTTAACACAATGGGATTTGCCATCATTCTTGACTCCTCTTGCAGTGAATTCAACCATCTGCAGGGCATCTACTGAAGTTTCGGGGGCCTATACCCACCTTTTCTCCCTGTTAACTGAAATTTCTCTTCTTTTATTGGAACATTTTTGTGGCTGTAAGAGAGGAGAAGGAAAGGCTGTGGATGGAAAGTTGTAGTTAGGGTAAATTTCATGGCAATTTTTGAACATCAAGATGAGGAGATCATGACTGGTACAGGGAGTGCAAGATTAGGTAAAGACGAGTTACTGACTTGGTGGAGGGGGGAGGGTTGGACTTTGCACAGTGTTCTGCCTGTGACACAAAGTTTAGAAAGCAATCCTGGGGGTGTTGAATGGATGGGTCGCCAGGCCACCTTTCTGGGGTAGGATTGAACCTAAGCTCTTGCCATGTAGCAGCAGCAGCTGGAATCCTTTGAAGCAGTGATAATTTCATTTCCAGAAGAGAGGATAAGTCCAAGGCAGCATGCAAGAAATCATCTGAGCTCTGATGTCTGTGACAGAGCATGAGAGACGAAGAGGAGGTTTCTCCTTCTGCTTTCTATCATCTCAGCATTTCACTTGGGATCAGCACATTTTGAGGAAGCTGCTAATGCTGTTCATTTTTGACAGAAAGCGTACACAGATGGAGATTTAGGTAAAGCCATTCCTAACTGGGGTTGTGCTCCAGGAAGTCATGTTTTCCTCCCCAAAAGGTATACTGTCAATGCCCCTTAAGAAGCTTCAGAAAAATGTGGGTTAGTAGCTTATTTGCTGTAGCAGTTCCTCCAGGAGACCACAGCTCTGATCTAAATGGAGGCTCTGTGCCTTGCGCTACATTGCTGGTTACCATTACCAACGACAAAGCCTCTACCCTTCACCTCCCTCCCAGTATATCCCCACCTGGGGCACATAAGAGAGCACCAGGACAAATTTCTGCTAATAACTAATTCTTTAACCTTATATTATAAAATCTGGTATAAAAATAAGGGATCTATCAAACATAAAAAGGTTCTTGGTGGTACCTCACTTCTACTTGTGTTCCTGTCTTTGTTTTGGCTTAATATTGGTAGAGACAGTTTCTGAAATCTTAATGTTAAATGCATTAAACATGCATTTTCAAAACAAATTTTTTTTCTCAAACTAGTCCTGTGTATCAATTTCTTCCTAAAAGCATTTTATCTCATATATATGGCTATATCTTCCCAACATGAGTTTACATTGAGAACTCCTGAGTTTCTACAGCCTTTTGATAAATGTGACAATCTGTGTTATAGATAAATCAGACATACATATTTTTGAATACAGTTTTGATCTGGAAGCTAATAAAGGCATGCTGGGGCTAAACTTTTAAGAAAATTTAGATATTCTTTTCCTACGTGGCCTGTATGTCTTAAAAGAAGGAACATAAAAATCCATGTCAGAGTGTAAGAGGGCCGCTGTTCAAACTCAGCTGTGCGTGACCGAGAATCGCAGCTGCAACTGATGTGTCAGCTGATACCTGTTTCAGGTAAGCTGCTTCCTCAGGGCTGCAGCTTGCTCCTGTAAAGCCAGGCTCTGTAACGCTTTAGTTACACTAGTAAATCTTCTTGGTCTCATCCAAGGGAACTGTGGAAAAGTATGGGACAACACTAATCTAACATCTTCCTGACCTAAAACTGAAATCTTGCTTCTTTGCCGTCTTGCTTGCGCAGGGGCAGACTCTGATTTCTCTAGACTGCTCCCAAGTGAGTATTCAGATTGATACACCAAAATAGTAGCTAATAAGATCCATGTTGGCAGGTGTCATTCAGCACACAATGCTTTGAAATTGCCTTATAATTCAAAATTTTCTGAACTATTAATGAAAGAAATCAGACTGATTTAGGCTTTTCCCTAGGAATCAATATACCAAATGAGATATACTAGGAGGAGTTATTATGAGCCTTCACCAACAGAAGGTTTTATTACGCTTTTTTACTGATTTGCTGCCAGGTTCATTATTGCTGCTCAATAGTATAGGATGATTTTTCTTACTTTGGGCAGCTGCTTTAGTAAACTGTAGAATAATGGCATTCTGGAAAATCCCACTCATATCAAATAGGGAGGTGATGACTGTTGCTAACGTCTTTTGTTAAATATTCTGAAACAAATACACAGCCAGAAAAAAACTTTCCATTTTTTTGTACCACACTAGTTTGTGATCTAGCGTTATATCCCATCCATGTTTACTTTTGCTATTTTTAGGAATGTTGCCATTAGCTATTCAAGGCCAATATTTTTCTGTTGCCCTCCTTTTTTTTTTTTTTTTTTTTTTTTTTTTTTATTTTTAAAAAAGT
>VFFE01007678.1:388765-417323 GCA_008921705.1 Burhinus oedicnemus | reverse complement strand
AGTCTATATTTGTCTTATTTTTGGGTGGTATTTGTTAATATGAGTAAAGCTATAAGAAAGAGATTGCACGTTGTTTAATCAAAATTACTGGCTCCAAAAAAGATGTGGGTTTTTTTTTTTTTCAAAAGCCCAATGAAAAAAGAAATCTTCTCATTGCAGACAGCTGCTTACATTGTGTGCAATACCAGTTTCGTCTTGTGTAATATACTCTGCGTGGACTGGTGATTCAAAAATGTTCAGAACTGTAGAAAATTAAGAAAGACAACAAGAATAATTAAGGGCCTGGAAAACTTCCAAAATTAAGTAAAACTGAAAATGTTTGCCTATTTTGGGAAACAGACAAGAGTATTCAAAACCTGATTAATGTATACATAGCCTTTTAACCAGCTTCAGTGGCAACAAGGGTCTCAGTTCATTGGTCTTTAATTAACATCTCGTCAACCCCAAGAATCTGGACAAGTGAAACTAAACTGCTTTGATTATTCTGTAAGCTTTTTCTTCTCACTTGCAAATGCTGACTCAAATGGCTTAATAAAGCAAGGAGAGGAGAAAAAGAAAGTGGGAGAGTGAAGAAGATGAGATATCATAGGGACTTTTCCTGAGACTTGCGGCATCAAGTTCTCCTCTTTGATTTGGTAAAGCAATTGTTGGAACAAATTGGCTTTTCCTCCCTGTGCTGTTAATACCCCCCTCACAGTTCATGTTTACTGGCCCTGAAGCAGCTTTTTTGCATGTTTGGCTTGGGTGATGGAGGCCTCAGCCCAGCTACAGCTAGCGCTTCAGCATCAGCCGTCTGCCAGCCACCGCAGTTAGCTGCTTCCTTAGCTCTTGCAGCTGTTCTAGTTCTTCAGTGACTTTTGCTATAGCAGAATATATCAGTGAACAGGATGGCAGAAAAAACCTCATGCCCAAGAAAGATTTTAAAATGCGGTCTCATAGTATTTAAACACAGGAGTGTCATTGCAAGACGTTAGGCTGACTGCGTGTGCCAGGCACAGTTCAGCCTAGCTGTTCTGCCCAGTGCTATTGCAGCCATGTAACTTCCATTTTGTTCAAGAGTGGTTTTAGCACAACATAAAGGCAAATTAAATTTAAGTTTCAGTCCTGCCCGTTGATAGATGCCTTTCGTTCAGCTTTATTTTTGCCCACCAGCTACCAACCAAACAGATATATTTTTCTATTTCTGTGGGCTTCTTTTAGGCCTCTGATGTGGCCTAAATGTGCATATTGTTTGAAATACCTGATGTTTGAAGTGAAATGTAAAAAAAATATGGTGAATTTCAGATCACTACATTGTTAAAGGGGACACATCTTGGAATTGAAAGGTAGCAAATGAATAAAAACAAACATGTAAGTAAGGTGCAAATGAATCCAAGAGCTTAGTAAGATTCAAAGAAAAGGTTGATACTGATCTAAGGAAGAGACATCACTAGAGTCACTAAGTATAACCAGTTCTGGAAAAGCTGTTAAACCCAATGCTTCACACTTTAAACTGATCTGCAGCCTGCACAATCCGGATTATCCCAGATTTGCTTACTGCTAAATTCTTATTTCTTCATGTGAGGGATTTTGTACTGGATATTAATTCAGTATTCTACCACTGATAATAGCCAGTTAATAGTGCAATGTGTGAAACATTGGGTTTAACAGCTCTTCCAAAATTGGTCTGTTATTCATACCAGTATCAGTCCTTTTTTTTGAATCTTACTAGGTTCTTGGATTCATCTGCACCCTGGATGGATGGCAGTTTCCTAGATTTCCTGTGTGCTTTGGCAATTCCCAAGGAACCTCAATTTTCAGGATAAATCAGCTATTAATTTGTTCTCACAGACTATTGTAAAGATGCACCCAAACACTAAACTTAAGGCTTGTTTGTTTCCAAGAAGCTAGTGCTAGTGTGGTGTTCTCACCCCCACTGACTCTGTCTCCAGGCAAGGAGGGTAATAAGTTAATTGAAATTACTCCAGACATCACACTTTGTTGCATAAAGGAGTCCAAATCTAGTCATGTGTATCTTTTTAACATTTTCATCCATCTGGTAGGTTTTTTCCCTCTTGTTCTGTGGGCTGCTGCTGAGGACACATGAAGTTAATAAGGAGCAGAAGCAGAAGACATCTCTTTTGTTTGGTGTTTTCAGGTGTACATCAGGCAGTGCACTGGGGGAATTTCTTCTCTTGGACTATGTGCTGAAAACAGAAGCTAACAGAAAATCTCAACCATTAAAGGAGAGATTTATATTTCCCAGCTATTCTACTCACAGTAACTTAATTGAGGTTTCTTGAGAAAGAAGCAGTTTAAAGTTAATAATCTCAGGAGCAGACTGTAAGTGCAGGTTTGGCAGGTTAATTATGTCCACCCTTCTCCTGTACCTCCCAAGTTACAAGTCAGTAAAGTACCTTTGTGTTCAGCCAAACACTTAAGTGTGTTTAAGTGATTTGCTAAACAGAGAGTAAGTGCTGAAGTAGTCTGTGTACTTTTTATTAGTTTTGGCTGATAGTAAGAACCACTGACTTGTAAATAGTCTCATTGCCATGGACTTTATGCATGATACCAGCATGTTGTCCAGATCAGGAACCTTGATTGTTCATCCTCATGTTGGGTGGGGCAGGAAGGGAGCTTGCTGTAACCTCACTGAAAAAGGTTGGAGCTGGGAAGGTGGAAAATTCCCAAAGTATGCAGCAGCAACAACAAAGAAGGTACGATGTTACGCTTTGAAAGGGTGGAAACTCAAATGCATCAGAAAGACATGAAAAGTTCCCTAAGATCTTCTATTACTCACAACACTGTTTTAAGTGTTATGGACCCTGTTTAAAATACAGCATTGCCTGTCTCTGCTGGGTAAGGTAATTTCATGATTCAGGAGATTTGAAGGTTGAGAAGGGTTTTTCTGCACCAATGGACCTTACATAAGTGTATTGCTAAGGAAATGAAAGAATTTAGGGTTTGTTACTGTGTCTAGACCTGTCTGCCATCTCATGTCTAAGAACAACTGTTTAGAAGTGCTGCATGCATACGTATTGCACCGCTACACAGTTCTTCTGGGAATTAATCTGTGGAGTTAAACTGAGTTAAAGAGCATGAGGAGCTGCTACTTCTCCCATGCAGAAAAATCCTGAGCTGTAGGGTTTCAGCTTCCAGAAAGAGGGACTTTGGCAAAATGAGTACCTAGATTATTTTCAGACCCTAAAGGCTGAGCTTGGAGTGACTTAGTGATTGGATCAAAATGATCTATATGCCAGGTAGATGAGCATGTGTAAAGTACTTCTTTGAAACAGGTTCTTGATAAAGATCGTTACTTTCTGCACTGAGCTAGGAGATTCTTTGTGCTCTCACCTTTTTTCAGTGATCTTGTGTCCTCATGTCATATCGGTGGCTGAAGACAGTGTGTGTGAGAGAGATCCCTTTGGAGTGTCTCTGGGCTGTTTATTAATCAACTGGAGTGGTTGCTCTGAGTGACTTGAAACGACTCGCCAACTTTCACCTGGGGGTAAACATTTTGGCCTGAAGTGTACTTGTCTTCCCTGGCCTGTGAATATAGGAAATTAAAATGATGATTGAACTTGCTTTCTTACATGGAAATACAGAGCACTTCCAGTAAGCTTCTGGAGTAGTATTTGCTCAAACTTTTGATTTTCCCAAGCATTGGCAAAATCTCCACTCTAAATCTGACTTGAGCAAATATAAAGCAAAAAACCCCATGCTGCCTTTTCTAGATTTGCACGGAAACAGGAGGAAGAGACAGACTACTTGTCATTATTGCAGCAATGGCCACCTGTTGTCTCTGTCCTATATCTACAGAGATTTCAAAGTAAAATAGTTGCACATACAGTGACCCACTGTTGTACAATTTTACTATTTCCTTTTCCTTTTTTTTTTTTTTGAGGGAAGTTTAATTGATCATGTTGTACTGAAAATCCTTTGAAAGCAAGGCTATTTCAAAAAGATACTGATGTCCATAAGTAGGTCAGTTAGTTGAGTTATTTAGGGAAAACCGTGCTGTATTTTGTTCATAAATGCCTTGCTAGCTGAGCATAAAAGTATCTAAGTTATTTTGAGGATTACAATGAAAATATTTAGCAAAAATCTTCTATTCCTCCCCAAAGATGAAAGACCTGTATTTTGTTTTGAAACAATACGAATCTAAGAAGCAGCCATCCAAAAATATGAACTGAGCAATAGCAAAATGGTCAGACTTAGAGCAAGTAGTTGTTAAATACTATAACTTATTTTCTCTGTTCATGAGGTTCCTCTGTTTCAGAGCAGTTTTGTAGGGGATGGTCTTTCTATTAAATGCCACCTACCATGTAACCCTGTACTTGAATAAATGTGCTGAGAGAATAATTATGCTTTACTGAGCTATCCTGGGCATACTACAAACTACTTTTTGTGTGTTTCTTTGTTTTTGAACAAGTTTCTTAGGGCTGTATTTAAAATGAGATGTTCACTCAAAACAGTTGAGACCAAAAGGAGGACTTGGAAGAACTTCTGCTATTTTTTCCTAACCACTTTTTTGTCCCTTCCCTCTATTGACCACTGTCAGCCATGTGAGCCCTGTGAATATTAAGAGGTTGTCGTACTGAAAGAAGACTACCACAGTTAAGAAACATTTCAGATAGGCTGTCTCTAGTTTATTGTTATCTACTATTTAAGTGATGGTGTGTTTTCCCTCTCCTTTCTCTGACTTGTGCAACTTGGAGAAACAACAGATACTGTGAGAGGCATCTCAGAATATGCTATAGTAGTCAGTATTTATCTCTTGTTGGGCAGCAGCGGGGTATGAACTCCAAATTCAGATGAATGACTAACTGGACCATACTTCATTTGCCAAGGAACAGATAATTTAGGTACTATGGTGATTGTATTGTTTTATTGTGTTTGCAATACTAGGTTTCAGATGTTTCTAGGGTTATGTGGCAGCTGAGCAAGCAGTTTTTGAGGATCTGAATTTTTAGATTAGAGAGTTGCAGTTCTTTAGTGCATCTGCATTCTTATGAATCCTAGCCCTGTGTGCAGTTTCCAGGAGGGCCTAAAGTCTCTCTCAAATCCTTTTTAAATGTATCTGCCTGCATCACCATGTTGCTAAGTATGTTTTATAGTTTTGTTCTTTTAGCAGAGCTCGATTCTTGTTTCAGTGGGAGACAGGCAATTAAATCCCTTAGATTTCTTGGAAAAACCAATTTAGGAAGTGCTACAAACTTCAGTGGGCTAAGTTGAGCTTAGAAGTAAAATCTGTTACCAGTGAATTGCAGTTAAGGGTGTCTGAGATATGCATTCATGTCGGGCTAAGTTAACTTCATTGCAAACTGCATCATCTCCAGAATTTTGATGATAGAATGTTGTTTCTATGGTTTTAAAAAGTATGCTGAATTACTTAATTGCTGCATACTTTCTCATCTGTATAGCTTAGATTTTAAAACAGTTAAAACCCAGGTGTGCTAGGCAAGAATTGCAATGCAATAAGTGATATTCAAAAAGAACTAGAAACATTACGTTGCTATTTCCAGAGCTGTGAAAAAAGCAATTTAATACTGTAACACTGGCAAAAGTTTATGTTTTAAAGTGTGCATAGAAAACTGAAATTGAATATTGCATAAACATTTTCTAATTTGGAGAGCATAAAGTCTTCAGCACCTTTGTACTACAGTGGTTTATTTAGTGTATTTTCATCTCAAGTTTACATAAATAGTAAATTCAATTTTCTCTTTAAATACAATCTATTTGTATTGTACTGTGCAAGTAATTCTCTGGAGAAACGCTGTAAGTGTTATTTATATGTATTATTTTCCATTGTGCTGTAGGACTATTTTTGAAAGGTCAGACTTCATAAACCACAGTGTAACTTTTCTCAGTGATTAGATTTAATCTTTTAGATTCATTACTATTTATTTGTAATCACTTATTTTCAGAAGAGACTGATTAATAATGTTCCAGGGTTGAGAATTTGTTGAAAACCTGCACCTTTTCAAGCTTGTGTTCCCACCTTTCATTGTTTATCAGTAATGGAATTATCATTAGCAAAACTTATTTGAAGGCAGCCACTCCCTTTCTTTATTCTCAAGGTAGCTGAAGGCAAATAGTTCTTACAATGGATGTTTTCACACTAATCTAAGGTAGTTAATCTTTTGGAGAGCCATAAAGGAGAAATAGGATGTTCACAAGTTATATATATGGCAGAAAAACTCCTTAGAAAGACAGGAAAAACCTAGGAGGTAAGCTATTTTGAAAGACAGTACTTCAACATATAGCTCTTTGGCAGAACAGATCTCAACAGGCGCAACTAAATGAGAACCTTTTTCTTATGAAGACGAATGGTCAAAAATAGGCATTCCTCCTTAATACCTTTGTGAAAGTCTTTTCACAAGACTTCAAGGAGTTAAAGTACATGGGAAATTCAAATAGTCTATTATATATAATAAAAGCACGTTATACAGCATAAAATCAAAGAGTAATGTAGGTCAGAAGGGACCTTCAGAGGTCCATAGTCCAAACTTTTGCCCAAAGAAGGGCCATTTTAATCAAGTTGTTCAGTCTTGTCTGGTTGAACTTTGAGCATCTCTAAGGATAGAGTTTTCACAGTGTCTCTAGGTGACTTCTCCCATTTTTGGACCATCCTCATAGTGAAAAAGATTTTCCTTTAGATCGGGTCAGAATTTCCTGTGCTCCAACTTGTGCCCATTGCCTCCCTTCTTTCCACTGCATAGCTCTGAGAAGAATCTATCCTTCTTCACAACATCCTCCAGTTGTAGGGAGCAATAAGCCCTTCCCTGAGCCTCTTCAAGCTGAACAAATTCAGTTTTGTATCTCTTTTTTACGTTGTGAGATCCAGTGCCCACTTGTCTTGGTGGTCATCTGCTGAACATGCTCCAGTCAATGTCTTTTGCATACTGGATAGTCTTAAATAAAATACAGGACAAACAGCAGGGGAGAAACACTTCCCTGGACCTGCTGGCCACACTTTTGCTAATAAAGACCAGGATGTGCTTGGCCTTCCTCAGTGCAAAGGGACACTGCCAATTCCTCTTCAGCTTGCTGTCTGCTGGGACCGCCACATAGTTTTCTTTAAAGCTGCTGTCTATCAAGTTGTCTGGAAATATTTTAAGGATCTTTTGTATTTTAACCTTATTTCTGTAAACTAAATGCACAGTGTTACTTTCATTTGCTTAGAAAATATATCTCTGCCCAGATTATGAGTTTTTGAGAGGATTAGTTAGGTTTATACTTAATACACGATATAGATTCTTAGCCTGAAGTGCAAAAGCTGTAACTATGGTTTTGATTGGCATGTCCATAATTAAGCATTAAAAAATGTTTCATTAGTGCATATATATAGCAACAGTTGATATGACCAGTAAGGTAAGAAAAAGTCATGTCATACCATTTCAATTTCCCTTTAAGGAGACCTAGCTGAGTGGCATATAGAGGTCTCCTGCGTAAATCTAATCATATCCTTGGCTTTACAGTGTTCCAAGCAGTGGAACATGTAACCTACTAATGTAAAATTTTAAGACAGAAAAAGAAGAGAATAAGAAGTTATTCTAAGTTAGCATAGCTTGTTTTCTTTGAAACAACTTCTGTTTATGAAAAATTAATAATATGAGAGCATAGCAGCCCAGCATGCTAGGAGCTAATTTAACTGATGACTGCAGCTCAGTTCCTGACATGCTGGTTTGTAGGGTATGAAAACTGTGGTTAGCTCTGATTTTGCAGTTGATGACATACATCAAGTGAGACAGGAGAATTTTCTCTCATACTTTACAAAAATAAAAATGATGGAAGAAAGAGTGACAGCTTTTTGCTGATCCTATGCTCAAAGCTGTTAAAGTTCTTAGCACTTTACTCTCATGAAACTGTAATCATAAGATGTTATTGTGTACTATTAGTGGCAGTGGCCATTAAATATGCACCAGAAGGAGAAATAACGCAAACAGGATATCTGGAACTCTATTTCAGCACATTGCAAGTCCATAGCTAGGAAGAAGGTTATGATTGAACTAGCAATGAAAGGAAAGATTGAGCTCTCTCCAACTGAAATGGACAGAGAGGTTAGCTGGTAATCATAGAAGATAAGGCTGAGTCACCTCAAGAAGTCATTGGCTCTAACTTACTCCTCCAGGGCAGGGTCAAATCCTTTCTTATCTATTCTCTTATCTATTTTATTCTTAAAAATTACCACTAGTGGGAGATTCAAGAACCTCTAAGTTGATTCTTACTTTTAGAATTTTTTTCAACTACCATCTAAAATGAAAGTTCTTTAATACAGTTTAACTTGATTACTTCTTGTCCCATCTTGAGTGAATGTGGAGAACATACAATGTTTTTTTATTATGGAAGCTTTTAGCACACGTTGGGTACAGTTATCATGTCTCCCCAGTCTTCAAATAAGTCTCCTTTTGTAACCCACACATCTTTTTCTATAGACCTGCTATTTGGTGGCTAAGTGCTTGTATTTGAACAGCTGATTATTCTTACCTAATAACAATTTTCTCTTCCCATTACGGAATTACATCCTACATAATTCAGAGTATTGCTTCAATTAGTCAAGAGCATTTTTTGACTCACATCCTTCCTGGTAGCACTGAAAGCACTTTGCACACCCTTCTCCTGCCTCCTGTATTTGTATTGCCTTCAAATTCAAGGAAGGTCCTTTATTATCTAGGAAAGTATTGAGAAGTACTGAATGCAGGATAGAAACTTGGTTGATTTCATTCAACACATTTTTTTAGTTTGTTTTATTTTTACTGTGAACCTTTGCTAATTACTCTGGTGATCAGTTTCTACAAGATATGAACCCATTTTTAAAATGTTTAATCTACAGTGGCTTAGCCAACGTGTTTCTGAGAATATCACAAGACTGTCACAAGCCTTGCTGCACTCGTGAGGCATAGTGTCAAGATTATTTTTATTTATAAGGCCTGTTAAGATGTTATAGAAAAAAGTTAGTCTTATTTTTGACTCTCATTCCTGTATTATCTTCTATTTGTTCACAAATAATTGTTTGGAATAGGTATCCCAGGATCCTTCTGGATGTTGAAGAGCCAGAGAAAAAGAAAAAGTTGTTACTGCTCTCACTTTTCCTCTGTCTCATTTTGTGCTGTGATCATCAAGGAAGGGGTTTGCAGTTAGTTATTTTTTATTTTCTTTTTTTAATATTTAGAGATCTATTCACAATGTGTGTTTTAATTACTAAATTATTAGTTCAGTTAAGCATTGCCTGTTTCTTGGTGCGGCTCTGTGCTATTGGCGTTTTCTGTCTATCCCATGACTACTTATAGAATCCTTCCCAGGTAAAACATCTGAAATATGATAGAGTCAGGCAGAACTTGGAGTGGCTCATTATAAACAGTACAATTGTAGTGTGGACTTCTGGATCTGTTTTACAAGGTAATTTTTGGCTGTCTTTGCTTTTGACAGAGCAAAGACCATGGAAACAAAAACAAAAGACTGAACTTTAAGTTTTTGCATTTTTTTAATGTACTGACTCCATACTTTTACATTATTTAGGTACCACAATCCAGTTCTTCAGCCCTTTCAAAAATAGGTGTCTATATTTTTTTGAACATTCTTAAGAGTTTAAACAAATGTATTTCCATTTCATTTGTTTTAGGGAAGAAATTCAAATAGTGTGCACTGAAGTAGGAAACATATTTACGATATTTTTAACTGACCTTCCACAGTATGCACTGTTGAACCACAGATATGCTAGTTGCAGATGTGTGTACATGTCTAGATACCTAGATACTATGAGCAAAGGGAACTCAAAATGGGAGTCATTCACTTAGAAAAGAGCCAGAACAACAAAGAACTCTTGTTAAGGAAGCTGTTCCTGTTCCCTATTTATTGTTTAAGAGGCATTAAGGCCACACTGAATTTTTAACTGGAGTAAGCTGTAACTATTGAAACAAAACTGGATGTATAAGAATGTGTGTGTCTTTTGCATACTGTATATCGATTTAATCAGTTCTCAGTTGGAAAGCTCTCGAATAGATTTCAGATTGTGGTCTTCCTTTTGTCTGTCTTCTGAACTTGGCTTTTAATCACAAATAACTAATTCTTTAATCAGTTGTTTCATTTTCTGTTGTGTCTTAGGAAACCTACCTGAAATAATTACCTCATCTAATCAAAGATTTAATGAATCCTTGATAGGAAGAAAGCAAATATGATTTGAATTGAGCCATAGGCATAAATTAAGACTGTTGTTACTACACATGTTCTAAAAAATAATCTAAGTAATCTAAAAATAATCACTTTTTCAAGCAAGAAATTAAATAATTTCTGCTTCATTATTTATTTTATCAACTCTTTTTCTCAGTAGTCTGCCTACTTTCACTGCTAGAGGACTGACAAGGAAGCTGCAGGAAACATACATTATAGTTCCCTCAGATCCAAAATGAAGTTAGTATAAAAGGGACAATTTAACTGCAGAAGACTGTCTTCATAATCTTTTTCTTTCTACAAGCTGTCTTCTGTCTTGAATCCAGATTAAAATATTTACTTGAGATAGTATGTAGGGAGCAAGGAGGCTGATGACAGCTCTGAACATCAAAGGAATGCCTGCTATTCCTTCTAGGGTGACATGTCTTTTCATTGGACCTTATTTTGGTCTGTGCTTATTCTTTAAAACATTTTAATTTGTTATTGCGTGGCTGGTTTAGATAATTTGGAAGCAGGAGAGGAGAGGAGAGGAGGAGGAGGATGAGGAGGATGAGGATAAAGACCGTTATGTTGGAGACTCACCAGCTGTAAAAGGGCTGTTATAGGTGAGTGACTAGTAGAATAACTCCTATAAATTCTCCTGCTGAATAACTTTATCTCAGTATGAATTTGTAAAACATGGAAAGAACTAATATATCCACCTAGCTGTAAAAAGTCTTTTTGACTTTTAGTGTAACTACATTGATATACTAATATGTTGGTACAAGACTATACACTCATTCCGTATTTTTGCTATGATATGTTGTTGATTCAGGTAAAAATACTTGATCCCCAAATTCTAAAACAAGAGAGGGGTGTTCAGTTTTATGCAAGCAATAAGCTTCCATACTACTTTTTACATCATTTAGTGGCTTACTGATGGAAATCAATGACTGACAACTGATAAACTGTTTAAATTAGTTTTATGTTTAATGTATACATGTAACAACATATCTGTTCAACTAGAAGTCCATATAACATATTTGAAAATGATTCCTACAACATTTAATCCACTTTCATTGTAGAATACAATTGCTACTTTTTAACCTTATTTGCCCAAAACACAATTTTGCTGTTATTCTTCTTCATAAAATGAGGTGGCTAGCATGCAATCCCCTAGTAAGATACGAAGGAAAAGGATTAGTGAACTTGCTTGAAACAGCAGCTATGCAAATATTGCTTCTTTTTTTTTTCCTCCCACTATTAGTTATTCATTAATAATGTCTCTATATGGCACTAGCATCACTCAAGTTGTTTTGTTTTCTCTTTACCTTTAGCAAACAAAATGATCCTTCTCAGTGGAAAACTTCTCTCTTACTCTTAATTTAATTTAATTTACAGGTGAGTACCAGGGAAGTGCAAGTAATAAGTTACCAGTTGTCTTATGAATTGCTATTTTGGTTTTATTGTGGTGTTAGTTTCAGGATTTGAAATGAATTTAATGTTAGATATCCTACTATGGAATAGGGAAGAGAACAGAGTTTAGCTCCAAATACATATTCATTTGTCAGTAGCAAATATGCACAGGATCAATTAAAAAATAATGGTACATAAAATACTAAAATCAAGGTGGAGATAATGCTACTTACACTATTGCTCTTTATGAGCATCTGTCTTTTGATGGATTCTGTAATGCTCTTTGCTGATTTTTTAACTATATAGTACTTTCTCAATTCTTCAAATACAATTACTTCAAACTACTTTCTGTTTGTGATGGAATGAAAGAACAAGTAGGAACATGGAGTCTGTTCCACAGACTTCTCCTTAATTTCCCTGCTTTCAATTTTTGCTGTATATATGAAATTACTTTTTAAAATCTTCTCCCTTTAGTCTAAAATAAGTGTACCATGGGTACCATCGCTGAGAAACAAGAGTGATGTCAAAGCAAGTATTTGAAGAGTTCTCTTTGTTTGACTACAACTTTGAAAATGTTGCTGATTATGAACCCTATATATTATGCATGGTACAGATCAAGTGTGTTACCTTATTTAGTCTGAAACAAGTTCAAGACAAAGGGAAACAAAATGTTGATTTAAAAAGTCAGTAGGGGAGCAAAAATGACAGAGGAGAATGAAAATGCAAATTGGCAAGCCACTAGGAGTGGAAAAATACAAATCTTCTGTCAGAGTTATTTGGAATTCATTTGATGACTTCTACCATAGCAATATGACTTCTCCATATTGATATGCTCTTGAAGTTAACTATGTAAGCCACTATAGGACAAAGGTTATACAATGCATGAAATAGGATGATTTTATATTGAAAGGGATTGGGAGTAAGAATTAATGAGCTTTCTTTTGTGTGTTTTGATTTCTTCCCTAATGGAGTGGGGCAGCAATAACAAAAACACATAACAGCGAAGTTACTCATTTATTCATTTTCTGTCTTTGTGGCAGATCTTCTATTAACCAGAGATACTCGTTAATAAGATGAAATTTTGTTTTGCTAATCTTTAAAGTTTTTTCGGTATTGAAGTGAAATAAATGTACATGGTACTTCAGCATGCAGTCAGAAGTTTGTTTTTTCACTTTGTAGTAAAATGCATGGAACTTTACCTGATCATCCCTACTGTTCTGTATTAAGGATAAATCATTACTAAGTGTGCTCTGGAGCTCTGTTTTCTTATATGAAAAAATCAATAATAGCTGGTTTATTATCATGATTTTATAGCATGTCTTTTAGCAAAATTTTGCTTTGTATCACTTGTAGCACTTTGACATATATCTGATACATCAGATCTCAAGCCTGTCCATTAAGAGTGTTCCACCTTTTGTGTAACCAGAACAAGAAAAATATTCTCGTTGCATTTCGTGTAATAACATTTTGAATATGTGACGATAGGTAAGTTGAAAAGAATTATAGTATACTCTAGGTGCGGACATTGCTTAGAAAGACTCTTGGAGGCCTTCGGAAGAGAAATGATTTCCACAGCACAGTGATTTAGAAGTGACATTGAAGCAGTCTAAGGAATGTCAATGGGCACATTCTACAGTCTAGTTTTGATTAGCTCATGCTTATGAGTTATAAGTCAGATGGCAACCTGAGATATTTTAGGAACTGATGATTAGACTTTTGGATGTAAAAATGGCAAAGTACCCTGAGAAGAAACATTAAAGTTCTGATTGCCTAAGAATTACAATAAAATCTTGAACCTCAGGATCTTGCTCCTGAGTTGCAAAAAGTTTTGCAACTGGAGTAGTAAGTGATCATCTGTATTAAAATATGTCTCAGAAATTAGTCAGTAATGTTTACTTTGATAGAATCTATACTTCTGTGCTTTAAAATGCATGAACAAAAAATTGATAGTTGCAGCCACTAGTCTTAGCAGAGTGGCTATGAAACCTGCTGGCTAGAAAGCTCATGAACTATTAGTCCCCAGCGCAAGTAAAGCTGTAAAACTAAGTAAGCCAAGGTTTAGGAGAGTTGGGGAGGAGAAACTTGTGGAGGCCAGAAGTACTAACCTTTGGAGGGAGAGGGACAGGCAGGGAACGGGGAAACTTGGTGCTTTGAAGAAGACTAAACAATTAACCAACAATCTACTGTTTTCAGTCTATTCCTCCTGCTTCTACATGGAAACGTAGAAGGAAGTCCACATAGAAGTTGAGAAAATATATGTATGTCTGTGGTGGGGGCAGGGAAGGCTCAGAATTTTCAGCATAGAGCATAACAAGGGCCTGGTTACCTGCCATGAAGGTTAATGGCATCTGGTGCATGAAGTGGTCTCCACAAAATACTGATGCTTGTGCCAGTGTTGATCACTTACAAGAGCTCAGGAAAACAAGTGGGTATGTTTTCAACATATAGGATTACATCACAGTATACATTTACCTCTAAGCTAGTAGCAACAGCGAAAGAATGTTTGAGGCAGACAGGATCAAGCTGAAGCAGGATTGTGCAATGAATGTTTGTACCAGGCCACAGATTTGTGGTTTTTATACTGAGGGTACCATATGACAGAGTTAGATTTTAACTGATAATCAGGCTATGGCAGTGGGTAGTTCTGATTATTAGGTGTTTCTATGTATATCCTCAGGTGTTACTGAGGACCACATGGTGACTTCCTCTTGAGTAGGAGGTAGTTGTCAGGTACCTCTGTATCAGTGAGATGAGAGGAGGCAGAAGAGAGGTTCTGGACACAAAGTTTAAGTTAAAGAGAATATAAGACTCCTGAGTATAGTTGTCCCAGAAAAGTGATATAAGGAGGAAGGTTTTCATTTTATAAGAAACTACCTTTGCTAAACACAGTGGTGGAGCCAGGGTTAAAATCCAGTAATTATAAAGGCTGAAAGACAGTACATGAGGTCAGATGAACATACAGTTCAAAGTTTCTCCTACTCAACAGATAAATCTAAGGAAGCAAAAAGTCCTCTGACACCTTTTCATAAATTATTTGGAACAGTGATGAACAATTAGCTGACAAAACTTAGATGATACAAAATTATATAGTACAGTAAAAACAAAACTCAACTTTGAGGAGCTGCATAATGATTTCCCTATCCTGATATCTTAATGGTTGAGTTAAAAATGGCAGATGAAGTTCAGGGAATGTGAAACTCAGGGTAGATAAAAGAAAGTCAACCCAAGTTACTACATCATTGAGAAACTCTGTATTGCTATTCAAGGGAAGAGGTCTTAGTGTCATTAAAACATTAACACAGTGCTCAGAGGTTGTCAAAAAGCATGTAGGAATTTTCTGGAATGGATGAAAGTAAAGGGAAAACCAAGAAGCACTGCTCTAATCTGACATTTATATCTTTGTGGTGCTCTTAAATTTTGGATGCTACGTTGTGTTCTGATCCCCTCATTTCGAAGGAAAAGGAATAATTTGGAAAAGGTAATATAATAATTTGGAAAAGGTAAGAAGAAGGGATATGAAGATTACCAGAGGTACAGAAGAGCTGTAAGAGAGACTATAAAGAGTGAATAAAGATATATAGAAGAAGTAGCAATTAGTTTGGATAAAGATCTGAGGGGGCATATTTAAATGACTATATCTAAAATCATGAGAAAGATTATGGAGAATGATTATTCATGATTTATTATAAAACAAGAAGTGGAAAGGATCAAATGAAATGATGAGAGGTTTTAAAAGGAATGAAAGGAAGTGCTGCTTCAAACTATGCTTAATTAAGCTGTGGAATTCTGTGCCAAAGGATGTTGTGGATGCCAAAGTATAAATTGGTTTAAAAGCAGTTAGGGAAATTCATGGAAGAAAAGACCTTCAATACTTATTAAACACAAAAATGAAGATAAAACCACTGACTGATGAAGTATCTAAACTGCAGGATTATATTTTACTGCATAGGGGAAATACTTGAACTTAGATGGATTTTGGCCTCTGAACAGAGCAACGGGAAATTTTGAGAGACTTGTTTTCTTAAAAAGTCTGGCCTTGTTAACAGTGGGGTCTCGTGGAACAAGGTACTGCTACCCCTTCCAAGAACCACCATCTGGAGGTTGAGAATACAATGAAGTTATGATAACCCAAATCCCAATGATGGACTTTAACCACCTGCTTATCTGCTGGAGGGACAATATAGCTGGGCAATCCAGGAGCTTTCTGACTCCATGGATGACAACTTCCTAACAGATGATCAGGGAGTCAGTGATGGTGAGGTGCTCTGCTGGATCTGATTCTTACAAACAAGAAAGAATTATTTTGGGATGTGATGGTTGGGGTAGTAGCCTTGGCTGCAGTGAACATGAGATGATGGAGGTCAGGATCCTGAAAACAGGGAACGAGGCAAAAAACAGGATCACAGCCTTGGCCTTCAAGAGTACAGACTTGGGCCTGTTCAGGATGCGCTTGGAAGGATACTGTGGGATATGGTCCTGGAGAGAAGAAGAGAGGACTAGGAAAGCTGGTGGATTTTCTGAAGCCACATCCTCCAATCTCAAGGATGGTCCACCTCCACATGCTGGAATCAAGGCAAAGGTGTGAGGAGGTCTGCAAGAATGAACAAAGAGCTCCTGACAAAATTAAATAAAAAATAAGCATACAAGAGATGTAACTGATGTCAGGCGACTGTTGTAGTTTAACCAGCACAGTGACACAGAAGTATAGACACACTGTATTAATGTGGAGGAACTAGGAAAGCTGAAGTCCACCTGAAGTGCAATCTGGCAAGAGACATGAAGGTCAACAAGAAGGGCTTCCATACAGGTATATCAGCAACAAAAGGAAGGCTAAGGAAAATATGGACACACTGCTGAATGGGGCAGGGGAGCTGGAGACAGAATACTTGGAAAAAGACCAAGGTACTCAACGACATCTTCAGGTTGGTCTTTTTTGTTAAGATTAACCCTCAAGAAGCCTGACTATCCACGACCTGTAGGAAAGTCTTGAGCATGAAAGACTTGCTCTTGATGCAGGAGGATCAGGTTAGGGAATGTTTAAGCAGAGTGATGTATGTGAGTCCCTGGGGCCTGACAGGATGCATGCACCAAGTGCTGAGGGAGCTGGCCAATGCCACTGTGAGGACACTCGGGATTACCTGTGAATGGCCGCAGTGATCAAGGTTTCTGAGGACTGGAAGGAAGCAAATGCTGCTTCCGTCTTCACTGCAGGAGAGGAGAAGGCTGGTCAGTCTCATCTTGATCTCTGGGAAGGTGATGGAGCAAATGATCCTGGATATCATTTCCAGACACATGAATCACAAAAAGGTGGTTGGTAGTGGTCACTATAGATTATTTACATAAGGGAAATTGTGGCTGAAGAACAAAATAACCTTCTACAATGAGATGACTGGCTTGGTGGATGAGGGGAGAGCTGTGGACATTGGTTATCTTGACTTTGGCAATGGTTTCAGCACTGCCTCCTATGACATCATAATTGATAAACTGGTGGAGTATGGACTAAATTGAATGGGCTCTAAGGTGGGACTAAAAGATGGCTGAACTGATTAGCTGAAATGGTTGTGACCATTTGCACAAAGCCCAGCTGTAGGACAGTCCCTAGTGGTCAATACTGGGTCTAATATTGCTTAATATCCTCATTAATGATCTGGATGATAGGATGATAGGACAGAGACCACCTTCAGCAAGCTTGCATGTGACCCCAAACTGGGATGAATGCTTGATAGACCTACCAGATGGTTGTGCAGCCCTCCAGAGGTGCCTTGACAGGCTGGAGAAATGGGCAGACTGGTTTATCATGAAGTTCAATAAATCCTGCACCTGGGGAGGAATAATCAGAAGCCCCATTGCAGCCTGGAGGCTGGCCTGCTGGAAGGCATCTTGGCATCCTGGTGCATTCCATGCTGACCATGAGCCAAAAATGTGCCCTCATGGTAAAGAAAGCCATCAGCCTTGTGGGTTGCATCAGGCCTAGAATAAGCTAACTCAGGTGCTTGTAGTGGAGGAAGGGGGGAAAAGCAACAAAAAACTCAAAAAGGAAACATATGTCTACAGAACACTGCTTCTCTAAAGACATTTCCTTCTTTCTGCACCTTCTAAAATGCCATGTCAAAGCCTCTATGTGTGAGTACTTGAATTTGTGTTTACTGACTTTCATTGTCCTTGAAGTCAGGGTGGGTCGCTGTTAGCAATATTCCCCATCCTCTACTTTTGCCTTGTAACTTTTGCACCTGTGTTGTGAATGGAGGAGTATACTTTATGCCCCATTTCAATATAGCCCTCTGTTGCACATTTGCAAGTGCAGTAACCATTGCATTAAAACTGATTTGCTTCTGTGAAATAGTCCTCCTCAAGGATCTTACTGTTATATGTATGCTGGAGAGCTGACTGATATTCATTAATATTCATATTCTCTTTTTATCACGGTGCCCTCTTAATTGCTAATTAGGTCCCATATTCCATGACCCAAAGCATACTCTGACCACTTTTTCTGCTTGGTTCTCTAACCTTGATTGAAAGACATGTTGTCTATATTCCATTTTCCACTTTACGCAAGATCAATATTAATCTGTCATTCCTTCCCCAGTCAGTCACCTCCACCTGATGGGCTGTGGTGGATAACTTTTGCTCCTGTGACAAATTCTCTTTGATCTCTCCTGGGAAGAACTTTAGTTGGCCTGGCAGTGAAATCTGGAGAGGGGCCCAATCTCATTTGCTTGATTGAAAGTGTAAATCTCTATGAGTGAAAGGACATGTTTTACTCAGAAATAAGTGGAGGATTAATTTTCGGAGTCTTTCACTGGAACATGCTTTTCAGAGACACAAGCTTGACAAACAAACAAGAACAATATCTTAGGGAGGGGCTGAAATGATGTTTGGAGAATCAAACATAATACAGTCATGCATCATCTGTGGTTGCCAAGGGAACAAGCTTTGGGATCCTGTCAGTGGGATTCTCAAAAATCATCAAAGGAGACACCGCTAGTGTCTGCCAGTTAAGCCACCCACTGCTATAAAGATCAATTTCTTGCTCCTTTTCTCAGGGGTAGTCAATATATTAGTTTTCTAAGAGAAAGAGAAATATCATCAGAAAATCATCACCTCTGTGAGGTGGCTGCGATGCCATCTGTCCCAGCTAGCAGCACCTACACTCCCATCAGAGCATCAGTGGGTGAACAGATACAGCACTTGCTCCGCAAAACTTTCAGTTCTGAAAGTATTCAGGTTGTGTGCCTGACAGTGTAAGACTTCATGGATGTATGGTGTTAAAAAACATCATTGATATAATCTCCAACTGTGTAGGTCATTGCTGATTTCCCCTGATCCCACCTGCCTTTCTCTTGTAACTGTATATATGAGCTTCCATATTTAAGATTCCATATGCTTAGTATTTAAAAAGAGAATTATTTGGGAATCTTTCTTTTTTTGTTCTTAACTGTACCTGGGTTAGTTAGCTGTGTTTGAACTAAGTTTGTCTGCCCACTTGGTACCATCTAGTGACCTATTCTGCTGTTCTCTTCATTTCTGTCACTCATTCAGCTTCCCACAACCCTGTCTCACTAACCTGCTCATCAAGCACTGATCTTAATGCCACCTTTCCTCTCCACTCTTCTGCTTTCTCTCTACTTTTCTCTCTGTTCACAGCTTTTCTTTTTCCAGTAATCTTCTGATTCTTTTCTTCCTCTCCTTTCCGTTCTTTTCCATTAATGTATTTACTACATGTCTTGATGGAGAGGATAGGTGAGAGTGAAGAATGGAATGAAAAGAGGATGAAGGGAAGGTGAAAAGAAGCGCTGTTTAAATTTTCAGGCTGGTAACTGGACTGCAGAAAGCTTAAGCAGAGGTTTGGACTGACTGAATTTGAAATCTTTTATGATCCTGGGTAGGGAAATAGTGACATGGAAACACAGGTTGCTTTTGGGACCAGGACAGCGTGGTACGAAACAAAATGTTTGTTTTTAGTACAAGCCTGTGGGTGAAATTCCTTCTACTGATCAGACAAAGAATATCTTGAGCTGAATGTCCTCTCTCTTAAGAGAACTTACAGGTATGTCTTTAGTTATAATGGAGCAATTAATTTTTCATAAATCACTTACATAACCTGAACATATCCTAGGATGACTTTCTAGCCTACTGGTCAGGACAAAAAGTGCACTCCTATGGGAAGATATCCCTCCTGGTGTGAATATTTTGATTACCTACTAACTGAAGAAGTGATGGTGCGCAATTGAGTTGTCTAGCCATCCCCTCGCCTTTTTCTCTTATCTTCTGTGATAGTACTTAAAACGATCTCCTGAAAGAAGTGACATCAGCTGTCCTCAAGCAGAGGACTGATTTTTCACTTCTGTGTCAGTGTTTAAACATCTGATCTAGTGAAGAACCCTGCCTCTGCCCTTCTGGCCAATTCCATGAAGCTGATCCTGCAAAAAATGTTAGGATGACTTGACAAATTCTCATCCAGTTGCAAACTGAGTATGAAAGAAAGATTTTCTCTGAAGTTTTATGGTTTCTAAAATCCACTTTTTGGACACATGGAGGACAAATTTACAAGTAAAAATAAAAGAAATAAGGAAACAAAAAAGAGAAGCATAAATTGTACCTGGCCCACCCAGTACAAGTTTCAGTCTTTCATTACTCCCATCTATTTCTGCTATTTGTTGTTGGGAATAAAGGGGGAGGAACTGATATTTAACTTCATTTGCTTTTAGCCACCTTTTCTGCACTGTTCTGCACTTTTCTGCATAGTTCTGGGAGCAAGGACAGTTTGCTAGAAGGAGTCTGAAGCTGTTCTAAGCTATACAGGCTCACACAGGATGCCTTTTCACTGATTCTTCTCTTGGCATGCTCCTCCAAGCAGAGGTTGAGAGAGGACAGATGGATGCTCTGGACTTCACTATTCAGGATTCCAGAGGGCACCCTAAATATACCCTGATGTCAGCTTTCAGCTTCCAGGTGCCATTGCCTGAATTGTTTATATATTGTTTGGGGCAGGTGGGGATGGCATATTTTTTTTAAGTAGAAAGTAATTGCAGCAAGAGGACTGAATTCTAATGGGCTGTTCAGAGCAAGGTGCTACCTGGTGTGGCTCCTGGATGAGCTCCATGACGGATTGAGCCTGCACATAGCTAAAGCAATTTTTCCCCCCACAACAAGCAATGCTGTATAGATTGATGTTATCATTATGATAAAGAGTTTAGACATTTGTAGAATAACTGATCTCTCCTTTGGCAGAGTGTGGATAAGCGTAACAAACAACAAAATGGATGTTTATCTTTTAAGAAAACCTGCACAGCAGAACCTTTTCTGTTTCCTAGGCAGGACCTTAGAGGAATTACACGTCCCTTAGCTTACTACAGCTGAACAGGAATTTTCTGTAGTGACCCTATGATAGAAGTTGCAGTGTCTGCAAAAGTAAAATTTTCTTTAGGGAAATATAAAATATGAAGGTGGAATGAATTAGGATTCTGTTGGAGGGAAGCCCTTATGAGACTCTGTTTGAGGTACTGCATGTAGTTTTTCAAGAAAGCATGCACAAGAGTGATGACTTCAGGTAGGAATAAGGGCAAAGAAAGAAGATCAGAAAGAAATTCTGAAGAATTTCTGAAGAAGCTGTTTTAGAAGGCAAAGCTGAAAACATGCCTTATTTATCATAACTAAAGCAAGACCAATATATATGATAGTTCTCTTTAAATGAAGAAGGGAAAATAACAACATAAGCTAAGGACAATAGTGGTTTTGGATAAATTTAAACTGGATATTCTGTCACTGAAGATCTGGAATGAATCTCTCAAAGAGGTATTGGCGGTGTTAAAGAAGGTGACTACTGTAGGGCAGATTTTGATATTAGATCTTAAAAGGAACGACGTCACCAAATGTAATCTATCCAGGGTGTCAAGCATATTTTATTTTAAAATAGATTGACGCCTCCCAGGAGTCAATATAGTTGAAGTAGAACATAAAAAAAAACCAAAGTAAAATAAAATATTTTATATTCTGAAAAATTTGTGATCTAAAATGACAAACTTAATGCATCTCCCTTCTTGAATCACGTTTCTTGAATTTTATTGTTATTCAGAATTATAGATTTATTGTATAAATACATAATTATGTATATATTAACATATATGTGTATCCATTTATTCCAATAACTGATGGAAACCAATATGAAGTGTCAGTGTTTCCTGTGAAGCAGAAAATCCAATTTCCTCTAGACTGTAACAATTGCACAGTATTTATGTGATTTGGGCATCAAAATTACCTTGAATTTATTCTCTTTTCAGCTGTTAATAATTAGCTATAGGGCTTTCTTACCATGAATGATGCTGATCTGTAACTTTCAAAGTTTCTTAGCAGAACTGTAGGAAGTGGGAACTAATGTCTGTTTAAATTTTCTGATCTTTTTTGTCAAGTCTGTAATTTATTATCGATATTTGTAGATTGTATTTAATTTTGTCAATATGGCATGACCCTAAGAATCTTTTGATCACCAGGAAGAAGAGTAAATGAAACAGTAATGACCCATAGTCTGAAGTTTTGAGTTTTGTTTAAAACAAAACCAAACAAAGACAGCAACAACAAAAAAATAGAACCCGAACCAACCAACCAGCCAAACCCCCTATTGATATAATATCCACAGTATCGTGGGGGTATTGTGGAACCTGCCATAGGCTGTGTTTAAGAAATCTCCATTGCTTTTTTAGAGACAGAAAGCTCTATCCAGAGAACTTTGCAACAAACATATTGCTTGTTGGTCTGGGTTTTATCTCACTTTGATTATGAACAAAGACCGAGAAAAGAATTAAACAAATATGAACTGTAAATGAGCATGAAAAGTTGTCCTGGTTTTAATGAGTTTTCAAAGCGCGTAGAACAATTTGAAATATTTGAATGCCACTTAATATATATGCAAGCATTTAAGGTCATAATCAGTAGATTTCTCATGTGCTGACATGTCTCGTCAGTGTATAATCATGTATCATATCCTATCATATCATAGAATGGTTTGAGTTGGAAGGGACCTTAAAGATCATCTAGTTCCAACACACCTGCCGTGGGCAGAGACACCTTCCATTAGACCAAGTTACTCAAAACACCATTGGTTTGGTTTTGTGTTTTTTTTTTTTTAATCCCTTTTGATTACAATTTCTTAATAAGTTAATTCTTAAATTAATTAATTTCCCCATCAACCCTGGCCCTTTTAACTTTTTCTATAGGTGAAGATTCATAGATTCATACTTTTGAGTTCTCTGTGTCATACTTCAATTGTGTATGAAAATGTCTTAATTCTGCATCGCCGAGCCCTCTTTCTACAGAATGAAATATCTATCAGACACTCTAGGAGCTCTCTGTCTTCCTTTATTTTAATCAGAGGATGCTTTACTGCAAATCTGAAACTGTGGATTGTTAGTTAAAAGCTTCTCAGAACAACTGATTATTCTTAGGATATTCCAATGTTGGTAACTTATTCTGTCTTTATCTTGAGATCCAGCTCTCCTGACACAGCAGAAGAAAAATTCATGGATTCATAGAATGGTTTAGGTTGGAAGGGACCTTAAAGATCAGCTAGTTCCAACCCCCTTGCCATGTGCAGGGACACCTCCCACTAGACCTGGTTGCTCAAATCCTCATCCAACCTGGCCCTGAATGCCTCCAGGGATAGGGCCTCCACAACTTCCCTGGGCAACCTGTTCCAGTGCCTCACCACCCTCAGAGAGAAAAATTTCTTCCTGAGATCTAATCTAAATCTACCCTCTTCCAGTTTGAAGCTGTTACCCCTCATTGTATCACTACATGCCCATGTAAAAAGTCCCTCTCCAGCTTTCTTGCAGGCCCCTTTCAGATACTGGCAGGCTGCTATAAGGTCTCCCTGGAGCCTTCTCTTCTCCAGGCTGAACAACCCCAACTCTCTCAGCCTGTCCTCATAGCAGAGGTGCTCTGACCCTCTGATCATCTTTGTGGCCCTCCTCTGGACCCGATCCAACAGGTCCACGTCCTTCTTATGTTGGGGGCTCCAGACCTGGATGCAGTACTCCGGGTGGGGTCTCAGCAGAGCAGAGTAGAGGGGTAGAATCATCTCCCTTGACCTGCTGACTGCGCTTCTTTTGATGCAGCCCAGGATATAGTTGGCCTTCTGGGCTGCGAGCGCACATTGCTGGCTCACGTTGAGCTTCTCATCCACCAACACCCCCAAGTCCCCTTATGTTGGGGGCTCCAGAGCTGGACGCAGTATTCCAGGTGGGGTCTCACCAGAGTGGAATAGAGGGGCAGAATCACCTCCCTTGACCTGCTGGCCACACTTGTTTTGACACAGCCCAGTATACAGTTGGCTTTCTGGGCTGCAAGCGCACATTTCCAGCTCATGTTGATCTTATTAACAAAATGCTCTTTCTCTGTTAAACAAAGTGGTTTGTATCCATCCTCATATTTAGCTTGCACATTGAAGAACCCAGCTCATAATCCTCTTTCCTAGTTTTAAACATAATTAACTTGTTTTAATTGAATTGAAAATTCTAAATAAATGTTCATGAATATCATCCTCTTTTTGTCAGGACAATTAAAATTCTTACTTCACTGGCTACAACTCTGGACTGTAACTGGGTACAGCTGAGCTTCATCTAGTTTCAGGCAGACTTTGTACTTGCTACTGATTATGATCATTGACAATAGTTCAGAAACATTTCTGGTTGCCAAACGGCAGGGTCTTCGATCAAAAATGAACTATTTTTTGTGCAGTGAAATGCCACTGAAATGTAAACTTGTAACACAAATTATTGCAAAGTATGTCGGAAAGTAAGATAGGCTGGAAGAGTATGAAGGAGAGCTGGATAAAGTAGAGACAATATCTTTGCTCTCTCCCCTTCTCATGGCTAGAGAAATGTACACCAGCCTCTTGCTTGAGGAACATGTGGAATTTGGATAATGAGGTAAAGTCTCTGTGCTCAAAGAACAATTAAGACTGGCCTCGCTATCTCTTGTGCAGGCCGAGGGAGTGGAGACTCGCCTGGCCAGCACGGGATGCAGATAAGGAGGGAGCCCTGTGGAGGCAGGACAGCCCTGCTTTTTGTCAGTGAAGACAAGATAACAGGAACTTGTGTAGTTCTTTGATTCTTGGAAGGCTAGTGTGCCCGATGACTGATCTCTGCCTCATTACCTGTGAAATGCATATTAAAGTTGACATCCCTGCATATGCTAATGAAGATTATAGAGATCATGCTAAACATATATAACTATAGCACTCGTCTCTCTACCCAAATCATACTATACGTCACCTAGGGGAGGGACACCTTGTAATTTTGGGGATAAAAAAACGGAGAAAATGACTTAAACTGGGAGAGAAGAACCTCAATACCTGACAGACCAGCCGACGGGCTGCATTCTCTTCCTCCATCCCAGGCAGGGACGCCTTCTGGGTAAGCGCTGCACCTTTCACCCTCTGGTGAATGTTACCCCCGGGTTGTTGTATTATTATCATTGGTTTTGCTAGCAATATTAACCTTAATTAATAGCGCTATTGTAGTCAGTGAATTTATCAACGGCAATCTCGAATCTGTTCTGTCGCTCTCAATAAAATAACTAATTTCGATTTTTGTGAATCTGACTCAGTGCAAGTCCTTTGTGGGGACTCTGATAGATGGATCAGTGAAAGTCCTGGGACTCTGACAGACAAATATCGAAACTGCATTCCTTTTAACACGATAGAACAACAGTTCAACACTTAATGAACAGGAAAAAAACCAAAGAGATGAATCCAGAGACAAAGAACAACAACCACCTTATGGGATCATTAAATGTATATGTCTTTCCCTTAGTTTGTGAGAGTCTCAATGCTCAGTCCCAGGTCTGAAATCTATAGAAGGTAACTATAAGTCACTGTTATAGATCATGGAGTGCTCTCTGCTGATGTTATTTATGGAAGTTAGATTTCTGGATACCTCTCTAAGATACACACCTATACAAAAGGAAAAATCAATTCTGTTCCTATAATGTGTTATAAACTACTTACCTGAATAGCAGAAGATCATACAAATGTGTACAGGAACGTATATAGATCTAGTGATATGGCAGAATCATGAATATTCTTTCCAAAACTTTGAGCAGTTATTTCAGATTATGATCTAACAACAAGTTTAAGATACATAGAAATTGAACATTGGTAGATAATTGTCTTTTTACGCAGATGATTATGCTGTATTTGTCACGGGTACCATAGATGTAAAATTTAGAGAAAGCAAAACATTTTTCAATGGAATATCTCTCTCTCAAAATGCACACACACCTGCGTGCACGCACACATATATCTATATTATGTGCTAGATGTTTTTACTTCTGCTGCCAATGATCAAAGCTAGAGAATTTGTATGTTATGTAAAGCTTTATAAATGTGTTCATGACTGTGGCAAAATACCGAATATCACATTGCATTTTTTGCCTTTGTTTTTGTTTGTTTGTTTGTTTTTTGTTTGAAACTGACTCAAATGAAATCAAAATCAAAGCAAAAAATGTAAATGTATGAAATGACCCAAACCAAGAGTCTTGCCCGTTCTGTCTGTCTTGCTGGAGTCGTCAAGCTAGGATGTTAACTCATCAACAGCTGTTATTAGTCTAATCTACTTCGAAAATACCTAACCCTGAGATGAGGCACGTAGGAATATGTAACCACAGCCAGGGGATTGAGATGGAAGTAAGTCAGGAGTTGAGCAGAAATGCCTGTGCCTTGTACCACTGCACGCTTCACGAGCTGCACAAATTAAGTTTCAGGCCACTCACAAAAGCCTAGCATTTAGCCTGCTCCATGTAATATCATCAGAGAAATTGTTTCTTGCCTGTGTGCACTTACACTCAAGCAAAACACGCAATACAGAACATGTAATACATTTTGTGGTTCCTGGAGAAAGGAGAAAAAGAGAAGGCAGGTAAGTGAACTGTCAGTCAAACAGAGGCAGCAAGATCTGGCTGTTATTACTTTTGTTATTGATACTGTTACATCTGCCAAGTTGCTCCTGTTCTTTGTGCTCAGTCAAGGGTGAGGGCACTTTAAAATGAAAATAAGAATCTGGACTGCATATTAAAAACTGCATATTTATGTGCCTGTTTGTGTTTGCCTCTTCTATCCCCTGTTGCTCCTTCTTCCTTGCAAACATTTCTCTGCATATTTTTAATAGCAAGTTTTGGTGAAAGCATTGACAGAGTTTATTATTGCCCTGGTTCTGAAAAGCAATGGTTATAGCTTGGAGCTAAGTAATTTTCAGTGCATCCTGTTGAAGATGTTTAATTAACACAAATCAAAATAAACCACAAAGCAAGTATACGATGTTTTATCTGTTTCGATGTGGGCATGTGCTGTAACTTTTCTGACCCCAAAGCTGTATGGGAAGACAATCTTACTAAAATCAGCACAAAAATGAAGAAGTAGAGTTGGCTACTTGTAGTATAGATTTTTTTTTTCCTGAAAAAGACCACATGTATAGAAAAATATGGGAATTATGATGAATTATTTTTGTTCTTTGCACAGTATAGGTACCAGCCATTTGGGTTTTTTTTGGACCAAAGTGCTTTTATTCCAATGAAAGTGGCACTATGCCTTATATTTAGTGCACTGCTGTGGCTAAGTCTGTACTGCACTGAAAGATGTGGGGCAGCTGGGAAGCAAAAGCAATCTAGAGTCTGAAACATGGAGCCTCTGAGAGTAACTTAATTCAGGAGAGGCTCCCCGCTACCTCACTTGGATCATTTCTGGTGCCTTAGTTAGCTGTAGTCCATCAGGTAAGCAATCTTCAGAAAAATGTGCTTTATGGGTTCTTTCCTTTGTGAATCTACTAGATGCTGTCATCTTGGGCTATTTAATGTTTTGATTATCACAGTTTTGTAATATCACTGTATCATAATAAAGCACGAGTTCTTTGTTCTTCTAATCTTCCTCGTTCATTCCTGTTTTCATTATGTCTGTGACAGAAGCTGGTCTATTATAATCAATATTGTGTAGGAACATGCAGATGTCTTTGTGGTAGCACAGTGGTTTCCTTACAGATTTTTTTATTTCACTATATGATGAAGGAACACTTTCTTTGCTGTATTTTCTAATTCTTCATGCTGAAGATTCATGCCGATTTACAGTACTCTTTTAGATAATTCTCTTGTGGGCTTACCTCTATTATCAGTGACGTTGTTAGAGACGATACTGTAGAGGAGGCTCAAGTGGCTGCCATGTTTTGTCAGCTTGTCTATGCTGCCAGCATGGAGACTGAGGCTGCATCATAGCATGTGTTTCCCCATAGTTTTGATGGTTTCTGGAAGTGGTTTGGTGTGGGTTTGGGTGACTTGGTGCCATAGGAAATCACTGACATACAGAAGAGCACTTGAGCTGCTCTTGGCCAAGCCTGAGAAACTGGAGCATCCTCCAGTGCAAAGAAGCTTTGTAATCTGGGTTAATATAATCTCTGTAACCCCATTTTGGAATTTACTCACCCTTTTCATCTGTGACTTTAGCTCGACTGTTGAAGCCCAAAGCAAAACACTTGATCTGCTCCCCCTCCTGCCCCCCACCGCACTTAGTAATCTTGTTCATAAAAATACAGAGGTTTTCTCCACATTGCTCTTGAAGGCCTTCGATATTTCTCATGAAACCAGAAGCAGATATTTTGTGGCCTTGATGGAACTGTGTCTAGGCAGTGAAGAATCATTCCCTGTGGAAAGATCTCATTTCACGGCTGAGAGAAACCCTTCTAAAAGTTACACCATCTGTAAAATATTCTTACCTTAAACTCCCCAAAGTAGTTAGCCCTTTTTAACTTTGTAGGGATAACACAGGGGAAGTTATTTTATGTTTCTGTCTTGGGTTTTTTTATCAACATTGAATGTTCTAAATCAGCTTGAGTGTTTGGAAGAGAGCTATTGAAATTAGGAATGCAAAACATACAAAAACAGTTTTTTGTAACACCATTTGTTGTGCATGCAGTGAAACAGGTCATGCAGCAAATGCTGTGGGTTTGCTTTTCTTATGAGCTCTATCTTC
>VFFE01007678.1:231728-388745 GCA_008921705.1 Burhinus oedicnemus | reverse complement strand
AATCATTCTATACGTCACCTAGGGGAGGGAAACCTTGTAATTTTGGGGATAAAAAGACGGAGAAAATGACTGTTAAATTGGGAGAGAAGAACCTCAATACCTGACGGACCAGCTGACGGGCTGCGTTCTCTTCCTCCACCCCAGCCAGGGACGCCTTCTGGGTAAGCGCTGCGCCTTTCACCCTCTGGTGAATGTTACCCCCGGGTTGTTGTATTATTATCATTGGTTTTGCTAGCAATATTAACTTTAATTAATAGCGCTATTGTAGTCAGTGAATTTATCAACGGCAATCTCGAATCTGTTCTGTCGCTCTCAATAAAATAACTAATTTCGATTTTTGTGAATCTGACTCAGTGCAAGTCCTTTGTGGGGACTCTGATAGATGGATCAGTGAAAGTCCTGGGACTCTGACAGACAAATATCGAAACTGCACTCCTTTTAACGCGACAGTTACATACATTTGTTGTCCACACACTTAGACTTGTTGTTGGATGCCTAGTTATAAACAGAAGCTGCACTGCAGTAGATGAATATTAAAAAGGGAATGAGATTTTTTTTGGAAATTAAAATGGGAAGAATAATGTGGTTGAGTTGCAAAAACCATCAATCTTATTGTAGTTCTCTGTTAACCTACTGATCATATATTAGTAAGACTTTCCAAGCTCGCTGTACACACCATTTGCCTAGAGACTCTTTTCTTTTCTTTATAATATCCAGTTATTTTCACTGGAAGCAAAATTACAGCTGTTGAGCCCATAAATTTCTGGCAGAGAGGCAAAGGTGGTTTTCAAAGTTTTTCCTAGGTAATTCTTGTCATCTTTTGAAAAAAGAGAAGGAAGAGAAAAATCTTGATAAAATTGTGGAGGAAGACTGGTGGATAGCGAAAGAAGACAAGTGCTAGGGCTGTGCTTGGATAGTTGCTTATGTTAATTTGAACATAATACAGGTTTTTTAAAACTGGTTTCTAGTTCGGCTTTTTTAAATTTTCTGACGTAATTTTACATGAAAATGTTGATTGTGAGATGCTATAAGAAGTGCTGTGTGACCTTGCACAGTCTTTCTCAGTTCCATTAGCTATGGACACAGTTACACTGCTGTTGGTTAAGGCATGAGTCAGTTGTACTGCACAGTAAAATTACATGGCAGAGTTAGGATATTTTATAAGTTGCTATTTTTAAGAAACGCTAATGTGATTTGTTTTTAAGAGTTGACTGAAAATGTCAAGTTTTTAGTATAGGAAAGTGTAGCTTTGTGTTAAACTCCTGGGTTCTTTAGGGGTGTCAAAGCTAGTTTTTCTGTTGCCAATTGGTTTTGCTTTGCATACTAAATGTTCTAACTGACAGTTTCCAGAAGAAACAGTGAATATCTGCAAGAGGCACTAAAGTAAAAGTTGTTTGTTTTTAGCATATAGTTTTTCCCCTACACTTCTACAGGTTGATCTTAGAAGAGCACTCACTTGATTTAAGGCTGCATTCAGTTTTATGCTGAACATCTAAAAGCTTTCTTTTTTTTTTCTGTCTGTCTCTACATCTAAACAGAGTTCTTTCTTAGAAGAGGAAAGAATTGTATAAATATCGTATCAATACATTTTTGTGAAGTGCAAAAAGACATATCCTCTCCTGATGTGTACACTTACGTGTATTTCCAATACAACTTGAAGACTGTAGTCTTACCAGTTGTTGTTACTGACTGTTGGTTTAAATGACAGCTTGATGGCAAACACAAATAATTTCCATTCAGTCTTATAAATATGCTGGAGGTTCAGCTTACCAAATAGGAACTCTTGTCTTTACTTGGGAAGTGGGACACATTTAAATAATAAATTTGATTTTATATTTTCCACTGTAAAGAACTTCTGTCTGAGCAGTGTGTTCCAATGACTAACAATAAAGTTTCTATTTTTAAGGTGTTACAATTAATTTTTCTAACCAAGTAGGATTATAGGTTGCAAGGACTGTAATAGTACATAACCAATTACTCTTTGTTAGCTATCTCTGTGTGAAAGACTTTTTGGAGAGAGTACAATGTAAATATTAGCTTCAAAAAATGAAATAAAGCAATATGATCGGAATAATAAAAAATCTAGCACAAAAAGCATCAGAACAAGATAATTACAGTGTCATTTTTAGTAATTTAGTGTCAACAATAAGTTATTATTTAATGTTCTTCAGAAATTAGATTGAGCATTGTGAAAGAAATATATAGTCATCAAAACAGAAAACTGGATTAGAAGAAAATGGAGGAAAGTATGTATACAAAAGCATACTTCGTTAGGAATTTAGTCATGTTGTATTTGCATAAACTAACATAATATTGTACCGTATTGAAAAGAAAAGGAGAGTTCTAGTCAATAGAAAACGTCTGTGAGCTTTCTGCTTGAAAAAAAGAAAAAATTGAGAAGTGACATTAACGTATGTATTCAGTAACAAAAGCATTAGTCCATGTAGAGACTGAAGAAGTGGGTAAACCTGTGAAGTACTAGGGCTGACTGTGACCTGCTAACTTTTTAAAGGTGATAAATGCTGCCAGATGTTTTAAACATTTAGTTAAAATTTGTTACCCAGCATACACAAAACATTTTTCAAGTCTGGCTATGTCCCATGTCCTTGCGAATTCCCGGAGAGCACTCAGCAGCATGCCTGCCTGTGCTCTTGCAGCTCAGCACCGCAATGGCTTGGAATAGGGGCGCATGGCCATAGTGGAGGTGATGATGAATCCATTCAACTAAAGCTTTAGGTTTATGCAATTGCATTCATCTGAATGAAATATCAGAGATAATGCTCTATGATACTTCGGAGCCCAGTGTAAATATTTGTCTTCTGCTGGGAAGGAATAAAATTGTGTCAGTCTTTGTGTAAGCATAAGCAAAGGAAACTGACATGGTGTTCTGCAAGCATTCATATCATGGAATCACGGAATCACAGCATTTTCAGAGTTGGAAGGGACCTCTAGAGATCATCTAGTCCAACTCCCCTGCTGACGCAGGAATGCCTACAGCACATTACTCGGGACTGCATCCAGGCGGGTCTTGAAAATCTCCAGAGAAGGGGACTCCACAACCTCCCTGGGCAGCCTGTTCCAGTGCTCTGTCACCCTCACCGTAAAGAAGTTTTTTCTTGTGTTTGAATGGAACTTCCTATGTTCCAACTTGTGCCCGTTGCCCCTCGTCCTGTCACTGGGAATCACTGAAAAGAGTCTGGCTGCATCCTCCTTCAACCCACCCTTTAGATACTTCTAAGCAAGAATAAGGTCTCCCCTCAGCCTTCTCTTCTCCAGGCTAAAGAGTCCCAGCTCTCGCAGCCTTTCCTCATAAGGGAGGTGCTCCAATCCCCCAATCATCTTTGTTGTCCTATGCTGGACTCTCTCCAGTAGTTCCCTGTCCCGCTTGAGCTGGGAAGCCCAGAACTGGACACAGTATTCCAGGTGTGGCCTCACCAGTGCTGAGTAGAGGGGGAGGATGACCTCCCTCGACCTACTGGCCACACTCTTCCCTATGCAGCCCAGGATTCCATTGGCCTTCCTGGCGACAAGGGCCCATGTTGGCTCATGGGTAATTTACTATCTACCAGGACCCCCAGATCCTTCTCCTCAGAACTGCTTTCCAGCAGGTCCACCCCTAGCTTATATTGGTGCCTAGCATTCTTCCTCCCCAGGTGCAGGACCCAACACTTGCTCTTGTTGAACCTCATGAGGTTCTTCTCTGCCCAGCACTCCAGCCTGTCCAGGTCATGCTGGATAATTTCTTAATTTACTTTTAGGAAGGATTTTTTTTTGTATTTTAATAGATTTTAATTTAGGTTTCCTACTTTGCTGGTGAAAAGGATATCCTGCACATGCAAAAAAACCCCGATAGTAGAAAATTCCTATGTGCATGTCACAAATTTCCCTTCAGCAGGAAACGGAAACGTTGAAAGGTGTCACTGTGGAATATAAGAGCAGTAAATTACTTTTTATTTGCATACCTTCCATCTGGAAGTTTTACAATTGAGATAAAAATTGTAAAGGACAAAATCACAGTAGAAAATATTTTTTTAGGGTTTTGGGGAATCCTTTAGCATAGGCCTAATCTTACAGCCTTTTGGTTTGTAACTAAAAGAAATGGCCAAGAACCAAAGAACTGGCCAAGTTGCAAAAGAATTTTACCAGAATAAAACTTGTCTTGTTGATTTGTGCTTAGGTAGACACAGATACAGTTACAATTGTACTCCAGGTACTCATGTACACAGAGTGAAGTGAGAGAGTATTTTAATTCACTGGTGGATCCAACAGTTAAAAACAGAATTATTTTAAATACAGTGAGTAATTCAAATCAGTCAAACATTGTCTTTCAGGTTTCATCTCTTAAAAAAAAGGAAATAAACTGCAGTACTTTAAAAAAAAAGTTTTACAATGAATTATTAAAATCTTTTCTTTTTAAGGTTTTAAAAATATTTTTTACTGAAAGGATGCTTATGGTTAATTAAAAAAATGTGTGGGGTTTTGGTATTGTTATGAAACTTTTTTCACAAACAAACTTCTCTTCCCTTCAAGGGTAACTCAGGAATGGAAATCGATGTCTTGAACAGCTATATTTCAAAGTCTTATTTTTCACAGTAAAAAATTTTGAGTGACGTAGTGCAACAAATATTACCCACTGCACTACTGTTTTAACACAGAACCATGAGTTTTGATAAATGAAGTTTGGGATTGGGGTGCAGAGAAAAGGAGGAGTATGATCAGTAATGTCATCCGTTTACACAGTACACTATCTTCTTCTTACTTTGAAGTCTGATGGATTTTCAGCAGTTTCATATACAAGATGTATTAGAATATGTCATGTGGATCATTTTAACATATTCCAAACTGCACATTCAATTAAAATCAAACTGAAGCAATGAAGTCACAGCTGCTCTACTGCCTGAAATAAAAACTAGAAAATTACTGAGCTAGAGTTGTTCACATTTAGGGGATGCGTGTATAAACAGAAGAATCCTATCTGCTGTCTCTGAATGTTCATACATCTTTTGTTCATCTGCAGACCACAGTGAATACTAATCTTCAAGCCAGTAATTCACTTGTTTCAAATACATTCTTCATAGTTCTGAAGAGGTAGGAATTTCAAAGAGGGAATAAATTTCTGTCAGCTATATGTACCTCTAAGTTCATGACTTCCATTAAACGAACACAATGCATATAAATGAATCTATATAAAAGAATCTCCAGTTTTGTGTATAGATTTCTTTTTGTTTTGTACTGCATGTGAGATTAAAAATAAATGAGGTAATATGATAATATTTTCATGTGTCCAAGCAAAGCTAGATTCTAGTTACCTATTTCAAAAGTGACCAAGGCCTAAATCATTAATTGCTGCATACGTGTCAATCAGTGATTTATATAAGCAGTCATTCAGAGATATTTAAGCATTCAACATTTGATAAAATGCATTTGCATGACTGGCACTTTTATGGACATGCCCTGTTTATTTGCTGTATAAATGTATAGTGCTGTAGGGATATTATTTCTGTTAGTTATCTTGGGTAATGAAATCACAATAGTATAGACTTGAATGCGTACTTTTAAAAAGAGAGGTCATATTGTCCTGTTCCCACATACTGCATTGTTAACATTTTTATTATTAGCTTAGTTTTTTTAGTGGTTTTGTTGGCCAAGAGAGGGTGCTGTCCCCAGAAAGATGATCGCTATTCTTCCTCGTGCTGCAAAGATGACAGAGACTCTACTGGTGTGTTCTCTGGTGCCCCAGCAAAGTAGGTGAGAGATGAGCTCACATACCAGATATCTAGATTATGCTTTTTGGAGGAGCTTGGTGGTGACAGTACCAGTGGCCTGAGGCTGCGGTGCCTGGTGGCAGGGGCTTACAGGCCAACATTTTTCTACTCAGGTAACTGGCCCTTAAGACCTTTACATTTATTTTGAGAACAGCTCCTCTCAAAAAAACGTTGCTAGGTCTCTACTGTAGAAATCCAGCTCCGTGTTACACTTTCTTGTTTCATCATTAGTGGGCTGCTATCAGATACGAAATATGAAAGGTAAGTGGCTTGTCAGCTCACCGCATGCAAGAAAAAATATGATTGTGATAATGCAAACACCTCTTCTCTCTTCCTATTACTCTAGTTTATAGGCATAGTGAATTATTCAGCGAGAGTTAACCTCCGCGTACCGCACACACATGAGAAACCTGCCAGTTGCATCACTGGATATCAGCACTCAATTTTTCACACTTAGATTGACTGAAACACATTGACACCTGTGTACCTTTGTTTGTTTTTTTTTTAAACACTGCATGCATGGATAAATAACTTGCAGAGTAAAAGGCAATTCTCAGTAACACTGAACTCCAGGCTTGTCAATTAATTTTGGCATCCCTGGGGAATGTTCCAATGTCTTTCAACCTAAGCCTTTGTTATAAAGCTCTGTGTCAGCTAGCATATTGATGACAGACTGTGCACATCTAATTGACAAGACTCTGTATCCGCTGGCTCTACTAGCTATGGGTATTTTTTGTGAAAGATGTAACAGAGAACTCATATTAAAATACAATGTGTGTCATACTGTGGTACATAAAAGCTCTACTCTGGAACCAGGACCCTGTGGTGATGAGGACTTCATGTATAAAAAAACCAAATAGCCTGCAGTGGCTTTGAGGCTTATGACTAGTTCCTTCCTAGTGGCACAACAGAAGAAATAGTGGTGGCGGTTTGGCGTTTCAGCTCGCACCTCCATGGGTATAGCAAGCATTAGCGCACTGTTACTCTTTCTTTTACAGAGCTCTCTCAGCCCAAGTCGATCAGTTCTCGGTTTCAGATACCACAGTCTACCAGTGATAAGCCTCTGTCATGGAGGAACCTGTGCCATGTTTATGTAATATTGTATACCTTTCTGTCAGCTGTTTGTAGCCTTCCCGTCTTTACCACGGTAATACTTTCACTTCCAGGCATTTCTGTACCTCATCACGTTCTTCTGTCTCCCTGGCTCATTTTTTTGCATGAAAATCATGTCATTGGCCACCCTTCAAAGAACAGGTGTTTTTTAATTTGTTCAACAAAGAACATACACGATTTCATTTCATCTATTTTGTGGTTTTTTTTCCACTATTTTTCAACCTATGTGGTACTCCAAACACATCTAGTATCCAGTTCAAAAATAAGGTAAGAGTGGCCACTATTCTGTTTCCCTTTGTTCAAGTCAAAGTTTGGTGCAAAACTTGTTGCTTAATTTTCTACCAATTTTCACAGTGCATAGAATGTGAACACAGAATTTTTT
Organism: Burhinus oedicnemus; assembly: GCA_008921705.1. NCBI lineage: Eukaryota > Metazoa > Chordata > Aves > Charadriiformes > Burhinidae > Burhinus > Burhinus oedicnemus. Next base: position 381,485 of record VFFE01007678.1, on the reverse strand, counting down.
ATCTATTGCCCCCCACAATATTTCTCTCCAAACTGAATCAATTTCGTGGAAGAGATTTTGAAATGTTTTCAGGACCATTCTTCTAAGTTACTACTACCTGTTGGAGTATGTACTCCTCTTGGAGTAGTGTCTATGCTTTATACTACTTTGGCTTCTAACTTTTTGCTGAGAATTGGTTGTCATCTGCTGGCAAATATTTTTCATCCTTGTTGTTTTCCTGGTATTGATGATAAACTTCTATTTCTGTAATTACTGAGATTAGCAAATAACTCGATGTTAAGACTCTTACTGTTAATTTAGCATCTGTCTTATCTTTTTCCCCCCTATGTCCTTTTACACAGTTTTAGGCAATGTATTGACTGCTTTGGCAGACTTGAATGTCTTTCTTGCTGTGTTGTTTGTTACTGCAGCCTAACTATTATTTACCTGTTTTATCTCAGTGATGCTGACCCAGTGCTCATATCAGTGCTTGTCTTAAAATCTGGCCTGATCAGGATCCAACATTTGGATAAGTTGAAGTTTTCACAACTTGCGATTCCTCCATTGCTTCTACTATCTGTTCAGCATTTCCAGAAGTTCTTGGGTTGCCTGTTTTATCATTCCTATTTCTAGTCTGATTGTGATTCAACTTAGATTAGGCTTTCATCCACTAAATTTTGGGAGACAGCTTGTGCCTACATTTTATGCTAAATTAAGCACTTTCAATTCCCTCTGTAGTTAGTTAAAAAATATTTTACAAGCTTCTAGACAAAGTTTCTGTGTTCCTAAATCTGCCTTCTTTAACTATTATACAACATGAAATGTTTGCAGAATTTAGCTTTACTTGGTTTCTTAAACATAGGTATCAAGCTGAGCATACTGGATTCCATCTTTGTCATACACTGTCACACTTTTATATCGTGTCTGCTTGGCAACTCTAGTGGCTGCTGGAGCCCCCTCCTTCCAAAACTTTTGTCTGTCTGAGGTGTTTCTGTCCAGTGATTTCATCAGTGTTTTGTGTTATATTTTCGTCTTCTGTTTTTCTAGTGCTTTGGGGTTTTTTTGCTTTGGCTTCTTTACAGTTTTTTTGAAATGACTTTGTTCCATTACTTGTTTGTTGAAGGTTTCTGGTAATTTCTCTTACTGTGTTTTGTGGTGCTTTCTTATATATTATTCATCTGCTCTGCAGCAAATCTCTGTTATCACAAATTGAATCTGTGAATCAACTCATAGGTCTTCTAGCATATCAAAATTAAATTTGGCTTTGTTTGGGGCTGTATCACTGCTGCTGTTATTTCAGAATTCCAGCAGCTGACCATATACAACTTTCAGTCTTAGTGATGATCAAGATGATGTTACTGTTTTTCCTTTTTATTTCTTTGTTTGGTAACTTAATCAACCACCACTATGTAAGAAGGGATCTCCCACAGATCTCTCTGCACTTGTAAAAATCTTTGTAGAATGTACAGATAGTTCCGTTCAAGTAGAAAGAGGGAATAAGGGTGAAGGGATTTTTTCCTTCTATTTTCTGGCCTAAATAAAAAGCTCCTTCCAACACAATTGAAGGGGAAAAAAGAACCAAAACCCTTCTGGGCTTATATTTAATTCATTTTAGATGAACTTTATAGAACTTTTTATAATGCTGAATTGCACATTTTAAAAATCTTATAGTTTGTATATTTACAGCTGAATATATTGCTATTTAATGGGAGAGATTCAAGATGGTTGAAATGAACAAATTAAGGTGTTATTTACTATTAGTTAGCATGCTTTTAACCAAGATAGAAATGAAAGTATAATAGTGGTGTTCCATGTTAAGGTGCTACATTTTAGATCAGTCCATGGGAATGTGTGAATTGTATCCACAACTGGATGAAATACACACCAGAACTGTAGTTTTAAGCATCTAAAGCCTATCTGTGTTGAAGTTTGCATATACTAGAAACTGCAGCACAGACGAATTCTTCAGACAAACTCCTTTCAGAGAATTATGCAAGTGTATTCCATCTGGTCCACTTCAGATGTGTCATTTTGGACACATCACCAGGTTTGGTTACTCCTGTTTCAAAATAGTTTTGAATGTCTAGGCACTGATGTAATGGAGAATTTATAGAGAAAAAATGTGATGGAGAGAGAGATTACATCAAAATAATAGTTTCAAAATCATGAAAATGAAGTTATTCAGTTGTGCAAATTAATTCATTTAATCAGATTCTGGAAATTTGCCCGTTCAGAACAGATAAAGTCTCACAGTTTTTTAGCAAGACAGGAGGAGTAATACTATACATATCTCATTAATTTTATTGAAGCCATTTTGCACATGCGATGTATTTGGTCAAACGTTTTCACACGCACTCCCCCTTTCTGATGCAGTCCATTTGAAGCAATACGCTATCAAATCTTAGTATTTGTTTTAGAAAGTCCTTAGAAATAAAGCAATTCATGACATAGCTATTATTTTATGATACTTCCTTTACTGTCTGAAGTGATAATGTGATTCAATTTCAAAGCATATTATACATGAGCTGGTGATTGCAGAAAATGTAATTTCTTTTGGATTCATGAGCATAAAAGTATGCATTTTTCTTATAGCCTTTCACTATTCTTTATAGATGTGATAATTTTACTAAATTTTAGTTAACAATGCTTGGTTGGATATGGTCTTCCGTTTTGAAAATAACTTGGAAACATGCAATGTTATGGATAGGCAATCTGCAAAGTGAACACTGGTGTGTTATGTCAGCAAGGTATCTCAGGGAATGTATCACCTACGCTCTTACTGGAATACGTTAACACAAGTCAAACTCGTCAAGGATTATTACCACTGAGCATATTACTACTTACCAGGAGAGAGTCCAGGATGATGAAAACCATAATGAACATATTATTTGTAAATAGCTGACATGTTTTTAAATGAAAGAAATAAGGGGAGCCATTAAGGAAATTCCATTTTAAAGTCACTAATTTAAAGTTGGGACATGGGCATTTATGTCTATATTGTGTTCATGTACAAACTGTTACAAATATATGAGAAAATGGCACCTGTGGGCTTTTACCTTGTAAGCCCTTCCTTCTGAAGACACTTTCAGACATAGAATCTCACTGAAGTCCAAGATATTTTACATCTTACAATGGAGACTAACAACAGGTTCCCATAAAAGTAAATACACGTCCACAAATTTAGCTTCGTATCCTGCAAATAACTTTAAAAAAAATAATTATGAGCGATTTTAGTGATTTCTGAGGAAGGTTTATACAAGATATAACCATTAGTAATAGATATTTGAATTATTAATTATTAATTGAATGAGTGAATGACATAGTAAAATAGCTGATTAATACCAGTTGTGTCAGTGGGAAACCGTCTTTTTGAACTCTAAGAATCTTGGGTTGAACCTAATGTGGATCTATATTAAAAATAACAGAAACATACATTGCATTTACAATTCATTTATTACTCTGCATTACCTATAGTATCTATAGCACAAAGGTTAAACTGAAGCAAGATTTTAGGAGTAACTCATTGTTCTGCTCTTCAAATACCTATGTTGCAGTGCATCAATGGAGCATACCTTCAGAATCCAGATGATTTGTAAAAGCTGAAAACACCAGTAGGTGTGCTTGGTCTCACTGACAGCAAAATATGCTTTTTGACTCTTACTCTTAGAAATAAATCTTCAAGCACTGCAAGTATTTAAAGATGATGAAAAACATCTTGACGTACCACCAGTACTCTACCTTCTCTCTCTCCTCTTTCCATCCCGAGCTGTGGTCTCCTTGGCTTGCCGTCCATTCAGCGACAGGAATGGGGGAGCTGGGGACACATGCATGGGCTTAGAGGCTGCTCTGGGGTGTGCAGGTGCTGGGAGCTTCCAGGCAGCTGCCAGAGGCCATGCTGAATAAGGGGAAACCGTGTTCATTGCAGAGTTTCTTTCCCTCACTGTGAACTTTTTTTGCTCTGTCCAGCTGCCAGTTTTCAGAAACACTCAGAAATGTGGTAACATTTTAAATGTTGTGATGTGTCCGTCTGTCACAGATGCTTTGAAATTGGGCTCAAGAAGTACTGTGGAAAGAAGACCACCAGTGGCTGAATAAACAGCTCAGTTTCAGGAGCCTGTTCTCACTATATAAAATTAATGAGTAGAAGACCACAGCATTTCAGTTCAGAGATATTCCTAGGTATGAAATTCAAACAGAGGTGAAAAAGATCAGTGTCTCCACTCCTGAATGAAGGGGAAAGCTTACACAAACCAAGAGCTAGAAACACACAGTTATGGAGGCATAGAGGTTGGAGTTCCCTTACAAAAGCATTATCCTCCAACAGGAGGCAGGAATCTGTGCAACAGAGGCCACACTGAGAGGAAAAATTCCATGCACAGTTTGAAGAATGGAGTGTGATGTTGAGCTGATTTTTTTTCTTTTTTTTCCTTTGCAGTGCATATGTGATTGTGTACAGGTACATAGGCTGCATTGTAAATGGTGGCAAAAGTACTTGCTTAAGTAAGGGAGTACAAGCTGTGCTATGGAAGAGACTTATCTGGACCTCATTACACAAGGCTTGTCAGAAGCGACTTCAGAGAGCCTCGGCTCACTGCCTGTCACAACAACACTTCGTTCAGTACTTTGGAAGAAGTTGTCTCCTGGTTATGTACCAGTCAGGTGACTTCTTCATCACAGAAATGAAAATGGTGTCCCTTTCTTACTGGAGACAACCTAAAGTGGAGATTGCTGGAATTGCAGTCTTTCCGATCTTCGTTTTAGATGTAGTCAAAATAATCATAGGTTAAAACATGGCAGGCATTTATAATTCCTACTTACTGATTAAAACAGCTGTTGCATTAGTTCTGCTTACAGACTTTTAAACAAAAAGCAAGAAAACAAATGATGCCTTTGCTTTACAGCTGAGGTTTGTCTGCATATATGAAAACTCAGAAAACCCAGTTGTCTTGCTTAAAGTGCCAAATCTACATGTGCTTTGTATTTTGCTAAAATTTTGGTATTGGTAGTCTTTCTTGAGAATACCCTAAATTATATTCCCAGGTGAAATTTCTTATTTCTGTTGCCACAACAGCGGTGCAAAGGATGCTTCTGATTAAAATAGAACAGGTAATTAAAAAAAGCAGCCCATCATCAGGTTGGTAGCTACCTCTGTTAGTCAGTCTTTGCATGGACATCTTGTTTTCATGTGCCTTTGCTGGAACAAAGAAGTAGTACTGCTAGAGGTACATCTGTCGTTCCAACAGTGATGCACTGAGGGTGATAATCAAACAGGAATAAATATTGTGTCCAGGAAGGAAAGTCACACTGCGCTTGTCTCAAATTAGAATTTCTGATTCCTGGTTTTGAGTCATGCAAAGAAGTGGCTTTGTGGAGGATTGACCTGTTCAGGAGACAGCTGTCTGTAGTTATGAGTGTGTTTTTAAACCTAAGTAGAATATCTGCTTCTGAAGACAACGGCCATATTACTAATCCTGTGAGAAGTGCTGAGGTATTATGCCTTACAGAAGCCTCCCCCTTACTGACATTTTGAAACATCATTTGTTAGAAGATCTTTTGTTTAACTGATCGATGGGATAAAAAATTGTATTGAAACAAAGTGATGAGGAAAACAATTACAGCTTCTTGAGGGGAAAGAATTAAAACTGTTTCTAGGGGAAAAGTACATACTGTGTACAAATATTTGACAGTTAAGTTTGACATATCTTTTGTACAGTTCAGAATGAATTGCCTTTAGCAGTATATGCTGCAGGGCAAGCTGTCAGTTATTCACACAAAAAGAACTGCATGAATCATTGAAGGTAACAGGGGAGACAGGGATGCAGCTTCCACTGTTGTGCTATAGCTCCTTATTTGCAGGTTGCTGTAGTGTAAGGGAGATTGCTGCTAAGTTGTTATGCTGCTACAGTCTGCAGAAGTATTTTTCATGCATAATAAAACAGGAGTTACCAAAAGTAAAAGATTGAGCAGGAGAAGAATGTTTCTAGTATACCTCTAAAAGCTTCTTTAGGTATTTGTAAGACTGTCCTAAAGGGTCTTAAATACTGGGCGCTGCAATAATAAAACACAATTTTACAGGAATCAATTTGAAGGTGCTAGGAAATAAGTGCAACTTAATTTTACTAGAGAATTTTACTTTATCTCAACAGAAATATTAAACTTCTCAATTGCTGTCTTTCTAGTGAATGTTCCAGTCAAATACTGACTAAAATTTTAATAAATATGCAATTTTTTTAAAAGAAGAAAATGACTTTTCTTCAAAGAGAGTCAGACCTATAATCTTACAGTTTTATGTAGAATGCAGGATTCATTCTCTTGAAGAGGTGTAAAATACCTTGAACAAATTTTACATGGTATTTGTTAAGATATTAAGTTGAGAAAAATGCTAAAACAACCTTGTTAATTGAGGAACATATATAAATAACAAAGTCTGAGCCTTGTGATGTATAAAATAGTCCTCATAAAAATATAAAAAAAAAAAAGTTAAAAAGCAAGAGTGAGGGAAAAGCAAAGCTGTCTTTCAACAGTCCCATCTGAACCCAACACGTAATTTGGTTCATTTTTGGATGGAAAAAAGATATGCTAATAACTTTAATGTTCTTTGTAATTCAGTTTCACACAGTTCAGGCAGAATAATGTAATGGGTTCAAGCATACCAGATCAAAAGCCAGGGTATCACCCAAATGGCCGTTCATGGGAACAACCCTTTCAGCAAAGACTGAAAAGTAAGTGCAGAGCTCTTGTGTCTGTAAACACACTGTTTCTCACCATTTCCTCATCATAACAGCTCAGATAGGGGGCCTTTTGCAAAATCTGTGTCCAGATCTGTGGGAGACCTCGGCTGGTCCGAGGGATCGGAATGCAAGTTTAACATTGACCTTGAGCAGATACCCGTGTACCCTTGAAGAGACTGGGGAGTCCTGAGAAGAGCGGAGCAAACAAGTGAACACAGTGATAAACATTCTAAGGGTTGGCAAAATCCTGGCTTTGACCACAGCATGGACAGTGCGTGATCAACAATTGTATTGGCTGGCTGGTGCGTGATGTGAGAGTGGATTGGGCAGAAGTAGAATGGTAGAGTATATAAAAAGGCACTGCTTGTAAAATAAAGATGATAGAAGAATTACTGTAACTTGATATTCGGTGTTGTGTCCATCTCTACAATGACACAGATCCCCATTTTTCTCAAAGTTAAGGTAATGTATCGCTTGAATGGTCCATTATCTAAATAGTTCAGACCTTCTGAAAATACTTGATGTGCTGCTATAAGTTAGGGCATTGCTGAGCAGTCCTATCTAGAGCAGCACTGCGACCTCTATAGCACACCAACAAGATAAATACAGAGCTGGCATCCTCTTAGATTCTTCAGGAAAATTGAATTTATTATTCTTCCCCAGTGACTTCATAGTGATTGGAGGGAACGACTGAGGGGAGATGCTCACAGCTTTGAGTTGTCACAGGGAACACTCTCCATCTCCTGCAGCTTTTGTTGTACTTGAAAGGGAAAAAATACTTTTCAGATGGTTAACCAAGGTCCCAAGTTCTCAGGGAATAAACATAGAACCATAGAATCATAGAATCACCTAGGTTGGAAGAGGCATTTAAGATCATCGAGTCCAACCATCAACCTAGCACTGCCAAAACCACCACTAAACAATGTCCCTCAGCACCATGTCCCTCAGCACCATGTGTACCCATCTTTTAAATACCTCCAGGGATGGTGACTTCACCACTTCCCTGGGCAGCCTGTTCCAATGTTTGATAATCCTTTCAGTGAAAAAAATTTTCCTAATATCCCATCTAAACCTCCCCTGGTGCAACTTGAGGCCATTTCTTCTTGCCCTATCCCCTGTTGTGTGTCATGGTTTAACCCCAGCCAGCAACTAGGCACCACTCAGCTGCTCGCTCACGCCCCCCACAGTAGGATTGGGGAGAGAATCAGAAGAGTAAAAGAAAACTTGTGGGTTGAGACAAAAACAGTTTAATAGGCAAAGCAAAAGCTGTGTACACAAGCAAAGCAAAACAAGGAATTCATTTACTGCTTCCCATCAGCAGGCAGGTATTCAGCCATCTCCAGGAAAATAGAGCTCCATCACACATAAGGGTTACTTGGGAAGACAAAATGCCATAACTCTGAATGTCCTCCCCCTTCCTTCTTCTTCCCCCAGCTTTATATGCTGAGTATGACATCATATGGTATGGAACTTTCCTCTGGTCAGTTGGGGTCAGCTGTCCCGGCTGTGTCCCCTCCCAACTTTTTGTTCACTTCCAGCCTGCTCCCTGGCGGGGCAGCGTAAGAAGCAGAAAAGACCTCGACTGCTTAGCAACAACTAAAAACGTTAGTGTTTTATCAACATTATTTTCATCCTAAATCCAAAACATAACACTATATGAGCTGCTAGTAAGACAGTTAACTCTATCCCAGCCAAAACCATGACAACATGGTTTTTATCAACGTTTTATAGTTCCACGTGCATTGTAATGCCATGTAAGCAAATAGTTACCTGTGATCAAGGATGGAGTAGTAAATCTGGTGACAGACTTCCCCTTCCTCCACAAAGAGTAACAGAAATTGCAGCCTGTCACGTCCTTTCAAATAATTTTACAGTGTACTGTTTCAGTCAACATTTGGCTGCAGACGTCTTGTTAAAATAAAGCAATAAAGCATAGCAATCATAAAACAAGAAAGCTTGATTAAAGAAAAACAGGTTTTAGATAGCTGAGGCACAGAATGATTGAGTTCTAATGCAAGAGTTTTTTAGGCTGATGCTTCAAATTCATCCATAGTCCCCATTTGGAATTTATTCCTTTACTAAGTGTTCTGTTTTTCATCGCTCCCCTACCACAAACCCTAGTAATATAAAGAGGGGAAAAAAGGCAGAAAAAAATAGATTGCTTTTCAGTGGAAATCTACACATCATTCTCATGCAAATATACCTTCTCTGTGCATATTTGATGAGTTATTTCTCTCACAAAAGATTTTTCCGTTAATTGTTGTATCTGCCACTTATAAAATCTGTTTGCTAAATTACAAAGTCAGCCTTCTCTGCGGGTGTACTGCCAGCCGCTTCTTTCACAAAAGATCTTTAGTCTAATTGTTTTATCTGTTGCTTGCTAAATCTGTTTGCTAAATTATACCTTTCACTGAACTTACACCGAAACCTTCTCAGGAAGCCATTAGTAGTCACTGACATGCAGAATAGCTTATGCATCTTGGATTGCGTGAGAGGGTCTGAAAGATGGGTGTACAATGTATCAGCCAGAAAGACTGCACTAGAACCACACCATGGGGTTTTATATGGAAAATATTGTAAATGGTCAAGTATTGTTTTGGAGAAATATGCTTGGTGTTCCTTAAGAATGACAGGACCTTACTTGGCATGAAATTTCTGCCAGGAAATTTCTGCTTCGTTCATACCCACTGTGTTTCACTGCTATTACTGTTGTTCAGACTGTGACCCTATCTGAAAAATGCAGCTCTGCAAGGATAAAGCTGGGCAATGTGTTGCTCAAAGATTGATCTTTGGTTTTATGCTAAAAACCAAAACTAAAGACTTAGACTCAATGAAGAAATTTTTAGTGGGCACATTTTAAAAGCTGTATTGCTACCATAGGTCATCTTTTACCCCATGGGCTATGGACTTGAGTCACCATTGAGAAAGCCAGAACTTGGTTTTTCTCTGTCCCCTGAGGTCTGGCCTCATCACGGAGCTCAGGTGAGGTGCTCAGGTCCTGCCATAAGGCTGCTCCATGTGTTTGGACCATCCAGCTTATCTTTAGGGAATAGATGGTAAATAGCTCCCATAAGTCTGGGCTTTTGTCTTCCCTCATTTTCTAAACTGAAGCCACTTGTAGCAAACGATAACTCTTTATAGTTAAAACTAAAGAGTGTCTACCCTGCTTGCACATGTCCCTTAATTTAGATCCTTTCACTGAAGTTCCACTGTGCATTTAATTTTGTTTTCAGAATAGACCTTTTGGGATTTGAAAAGACAAATTTTTAGACTGTCATTGTCACAATAATAGTAATAAAATGCTGCAGAGGACAGGTTTCAGAAGAGCATCTTGCAAACGAACACTAAGCTGATACGTTTGTTGCTTTCAGGGAGCAGCTTTAATATATCAATGCAGAAAATATTCATACGTGTGTGTGTGTGTATAGATTGATGAAGGTGGCAGTGCATTAATACCAGACACTATTTAGCTTCTCAGGCCAGCTCAAATAACTATTAAATCCCCTTTTGTTTTAATAGGAAATGGAACATATCCTTCATGTAGCACCAAAAAATATAAACGTGTGTTGAGGAGGAAAAGAGAGATGAATCAAGGAAGCAGAGGGGAAAATACAGTGCTGGTGGTTTTAGTATAATCATCTCTTTTTGTATGTCCACAAATTATTCATTGTGGACATGTCTTAAGGTTTCATCTTGATGTATAGCATTCAGTTTCCAAATTTAGACTACAGAATATCTGATTCTGAAATATTTCAGTTCTTCTGGAGAACTTGCAGTGGAATGAATAATTTATTAGGGGAGAAAAGCTGTTGCTATTTAATTAGCCTAAAGGAGCATGGAAAGGGCACAAATAATGGAGTACTAAAATAGCAGGAATTATGGCAATGTTGGATCAACAAAAGATTAAGTTTTTCAGGTATTTCTAAAAATGCTTTTCATCTTGTATAAATATTATTGTCTAAATCTACACTTTATTTAAAAAAAAAAAATGCATCAACTACCACACACAGAGAATATCAACTCCCCTGACTGCTTAGAGCACTAATTTCATCTCAGGTTTATAAATGTAATCAGACTAAGTTGACAATATTTCTTTAATTAATTTTCTTTGTCTATTGTTATTTTGCTATTTTGCAGTCTTTTATTCTAGGTGTTACCTATGTTGTGTTTATATTAAGGGGATTTTTTTTCTCAAGCGTGTGAGAACTCTTGTGAATGGCAGTCCATTCCTTATACACAGATTTTACCATTGCTGCTTCTGACCCCACTTAAGATTCATCTCTGATGGGATTTGACAGTGTTATTTTTCTGCATCCTATGAGGGGAGAGAGTGTATTTCTTGTCCGTTCTAAATTCATGTTGTTCTAGTTCAAGATTTGTAAGTATGAGGTAAGGAATGAGGCATGGTTTCTGGAGTCATAGCCCTGTTGAAGATAATGGAAGCTTTACATGCAATACTTCTGAAGTTAAGATTTCTACCAAAGCCACAAGAAAGTGAAAGCAAGTTAGATAAATATGTTTTAAGGAGCAGAATGTGTATGGTTTATCACAGGATAATCAAAGAATTAGGATTAAGGTTATCCTAGGATATCTGAGGTGAGGTATTTGTAGGAAGGTGTGCTGGTTTTGGCTGGGATAGAGTTAGTTTTCTTCACAGTAGCTGGTAACATGCTGTGTTTTGGATTTGTTCTGGAAGCAGTGTTAATAACACAGGGGTGGTTTAGTTATTGCTGAGCAGTTCTTACGCAGTGAAGACCTTTTCTGCTCCTCACACCACACCACCAGTTAGTAGGCTGGGAGTTCACAAGAAGCTGTGAGGTGGTGCAGCCAGGATAGCTGACCCCAACTGACCAAAGAGATATGTCATACCACATGATGTCATGCTCAGCAATAAAACTAGGAGGGAGGTTGGCGGGGGGCCTGCGGTTTGGGGACTGGCTGGGCATTGTTCAGTTGGTGGTGAGCAATTGTTTCCATTTGCAACACTTGTCTTTCTTGGGGTTTATTTCTGTCTTTGTTATTTTTCTTTTCATTACAATTTATTGTTGGTTTTGTTATTACTATTATATTTTATTTCAATTATTAAACTGTTTTTATCTCAACCCATGTGTTTCCTCACTTTTGTCCTTCTAATTCTCTCCCCCCCATCCTACTCCGGGAGGAGGAGTGCTTGAGCAACTGTGTGGTACTTAGCTGCTGGCTGGGGTTAAATCATGATGGAAGGAACTAATATAGCCAGTCTTGCAAGTTAACAATTTAAACATCCTGGTATTTTCCTCTTTTACCATCTGCAATTAATGACTAACAAAGCAGGTGTGCTTTTTAGACTAGGTGAAATACAGGAGGAAGAACTAAATATATCTCTGTTTGCATCTTGAGTAGCTCTGCAGAACCAAAAAGGCACTTCTGTAACACAGGACTTAAGAGATCTTGGCTCCTCTGCTTTATTGTTTTTACTTAGTTACAGTATATGGACTAAGTTTCCCTTGTACCAGGCATTGTAAAAGAACTTAAGCAGTTCGAGGGTACGTGATAAATGTGATACTCTTAAGTTTTCAAGTCATGCTTATGTCCTGTAACCTCTGTGGTAATAAAATATTGTTCTTTTGAAGAAAGAATAAATTATATATTGTTTTTAATGTTTATTAAGTAATGCATGAAATTAAACTTCATGCTAAAAGATTTTAATTTTTCAGTATCGGTAGACCACAAGCATGAACATTTTAAACGTGAAACAAAGTACTGAGACTAAACAACAGTTGAAATGAGATGAAAGGAAGGAGACCTATTCTCTGCTCACATCTCAAAAGATCTTTTTTAGGGAATTTAACTTTTGTTTAAAGCAACAACAAGATCAAACATACATTGTTTGTTAAGTAGGCGCTTACACACAGGTCTGCTAGCGTGGTTCAGTTTTCACCTGTAATGACGTGCATTGTAATCTTTTGCCAGCTGTGCCACAGTGAACAGAGATTGACGACAGTGTGAAAAAACATTGATAGGGACTAGACTAGTGACCAATTAATTTTTTTAAAAGAACATTTGCTGCCTCTTTCTTTCTTCTAGCCACCTCCCTCACCATCTTTTTAAAGTCCTGGTATCATTGTCTTGCCTCAATATGCACATAAACCCTTATGGATGGACCCAGTTTTGGTGTTTGCTTTCCTTTCCCCCAGAGCACTCAGCACAACATTCACTCCCAGGAGCAGCTATCAGGTAAACACTTGTGCCTGACAGAGTATCAAATCACCAAATTTACAGTTTTTATTACGGATGCAACAATATCAGTGATTTCCCTTTCCTGCCAGAAGAGCATCGCTGCTGCAACCGCAGTGTGAGTGGAAGGACTCTGGTAGCCAGCGGGTGCTATTAGTGCTGATTGCTTTTGGCCCCTGTGGAAGGTAACTCTTGCGCCGTTCTAAGGGAGGAAGCAGCATGAAACCATTATGCTACCTTTATCAGGCCAGGGATCAATTAAGAATTGAAAATAATTTTATTTATTTCTACCTTTTCCTTCATAGATATAAGCTTGGTTCATGGTTTATGCATATTTTGCTGTGATATTAAATGTGACTGTAAACATATAGTGAAATTTATGCACAGCTTCTTCCAAGTGGTTTTATTTAATCATCCTTCCAATTACTACTTACATAAATAATTCAGACAATGTGCATGGAGGCAAAAAGTGAGATTGTGATGTATATATTTTCTATACACTGTAAAAAGGGACAGTTATTATCCTATATAGTGGTTTCAATTAAGCATGCAGCAATTATATCCTGTGTTATAGCTGCTTTTAAACTTTACTCTGGCGAGATAAGAGCATGCAACAGTTACAACCTTCCTTGGTCTTGGAAGTTGTTCTTAGCTTTGAGTCTGTGGTCTGACCTTGGGCAAGTTGCTATTGTGTGTAAAAGGGTGCTTCACTGTCTAAGTAAAAGCATGCAGTTCTCAAAATCTGAGCATAGCTTTTACCAGTAAAAGTGGCCAGGTGCTTAATACTTTGTATCTGACCTTCCCATTTGTGAATGTTCTTGTGTCTTGTCCATGGCTGAGTAGCATGGTGTCTACTTTATATTTAAATCATAATGAAAGTCGCAAATTGTGACCAGAAATAAACCTGCTACTTCATGCTTGGAAAAACCCAATCTGATATCTGTATGCTTAGTACATCTAATATAAGTCAGTTTACCTTCCCTGCAGAGGGTATTACTCTTGTTCAAAAATATAGCCAGAGACTATGCAGTGTATTCTCCCTTTGGACAATTTCCTATTGGTTTCAACTCTCAGTTAGGACGTAACTCACCTTCATTTTGTTTTTATCCATGTTTCCCACTTTCAAGGGAGGAGAAGAATCCAGGGGATGACTCTAGTCTTTGCTCTAAAGGCTGTTTATGTATATTATTTATTTTAAAGTACATTCAAACTCTTTAGAGTAGGTGCTAAATAGATACAGACTCTCCTGCCAAAGATGTAGAATTAGGTTCTCTTCTTTCTTTTCTTCAGTGGCCTCTTGGTCTTTGATTCTCCTTCTCTGCAAAATTTAGCAAGTTCAGCAGGAAAGCTGGAGAAAGCTCTCATTCCAGAACAGCTTCCTGATGGAAAACCAGGTCAGTGTCTTGCTAGTGGGAAGGTGAGGGCTGAAACCCTGGAGAAGGAGCAGAGGAGAGGACCCTTGGCTTCTCAGCATTGGCCTAAGTGCTGTGATCACCAAGTTAGCTCACTCCCTCCACAGCTCTTCTTATGCTGTTGCCTCTCATCTGTGAAGTGCTTTGAAAGAAAAATAAAAGTTTTTCACCAACGATTCTCTGTAAACTAGCTTAGTTAAGCTTTTACTCAGTATATCAGCTGAGTCTTTAACTAGTAAAGGCTGTGGATGCCTTGCTTGAGTCAAAATGTTGGTTGTATGAAGGTAATCTGCAAAATGGAGTGAATAATCTCCTTACCTCACAAAGTCAAGGACAAATACATCAAAAGGTGTGGTACATTCACATAGCATCATAGGAAGGATATGTTATTATTTAAGACCAGGTGAACTCTTTGGAATAATTGCTGTTGTGCTTATTTGTGGTCTACTTTGACTTAGGCGGTTCAGCACTTGGATTCAATAGTGTGCAATAAATCTGTGGCATCACTCTTAAACTTGAAATGGAGAAAGAAAATGAGATTTTCTGTCTTTATCTTAAGAAAACTGAACTAAAGATTTTTGTACTGTTGTTAGCACTTGTGATTTCACTGCAAGTTCCACAAGATTTGCTATTTTTCTAAAAATGCCGTTTCTTAAAGCCCTGGTTGCAACAGCTATATATAAATATCTATAAAATGAAAAAAACAGAGAATTGCTGTGTAAAAAAGCATTTGCATGAAGGCCTTCAGTTGTATCTCCTAGAATGTAGTGGTTGCGTAGTAATTATCAGGGACAGACACTTGGGAAGCATTCTTTAATCAAAGAATTTTGATTAGTCTAATCACTCCTCTACAATGACTATGCAAATGTTAATTCTGGTGGTGTTTTTTAATTTGAAACCATAGGTTTCCTTATTAAGGAACACAAAAAAGTTAGTGGTGTTAATAACACTGTTGTGGCTACAGCATGAAATCTACAAAACAAAAATGAGGAGAACATAAAATAGCAAAACATTTCCAGAATAAAAACATTATTGCAGACATTTGGCCAAAGACAAAATATGTTTTCCATTGCTAGCAGATGCTTGAACAACGCTGTTCCTGATTTGATTTTCTATTCTAGGAGAAATGAATCTTTTTATAGACTAATCACTTACTGTTGTTTTTGAAGAAAAAGCATTTTCTGTGTGCAGCCATTCTAATTTAAGATGCTTTTAATAGAAGTCCGTGTCAGCAAAATTATTTCTCTTAATGATTTTTTCTACCATATTTCTGCTTGAATTACTGTTGATTAGGCAAGTTTGAAGTTACAGCTTAATACTTGGAAGTATTTGTATAGCCATAGATGTGCATTTAGAGTTCATAGTGTAAAGCCTTAAGGACTGTTAAGACATATTCTCGTAACAGAAAAGATCTGTTTTCCTTTTTTTATAGGATTCCTTTCAAGAACAGAGACCTCCAGCCTCAGGATTTTTCTTCCATATTTGAGATTTTGGGGGAGGGGTTTTTCTCACTGTCGCTGAAAGCAGGTAAAATTGAAGGATCTCAGTATCTCTGAAACAGGTAATTTCACCATTCTCTTGGCATAAAAAAAGAGAGAGTAGTATGGGAACAGTACAGCATATATCTATGGGATATGCCTGAATCAATTAAGAATACCAGTTAAGCTTCCCAGTGTCATCAGTTTGGAAGCAATCATGTTCTTTTTGAGAGTGCATTTACAGATTTACTTGACTTATTAAATGGGGAAAGGCTGTTTGTACAACACAGGTTTGCAGGACTGGGGTTTATATGACAAATTTTCATAGTGTAGTTATGATAGATGCTCTTACAGTGTTCAAGAAAACCAAGTAATGTTGATGTATAGATATTATTCATAGAAGAGATGAAACAAATAAGGCATATCTGGCATTTGATAATGTCAGTTTAATTTCATATTTGTTTTCTGTTTTTAATGAAAAGTTAAAATATCTTTTGAAAATGTGACATGTAAAATGTAATTTTAAAAAAGGTTGAAGTGTTGTATTTGGACTTAATGTTACATCCATGTGTTGTGCATAGTGCCTCAGCATAGCTGAAAGTCAGGTATCCCATACTCTATGACTCATACATAGGGGACACCTGAGTTATAGTCTCCATAAGTACAAGTGTCTCCCATGACACAGTGATGCAGTCAGCCAAAGAGAACCAGTTACATCATGGTGAATTGATTTCATAGTCCACTTGGTACAGATGAGGGGGCGGGGTGGTGGGTGGGGGTGGGGCATGAGATATGGCTGTGGCTTGGATTAATGTTGAGCTGACCTAAAAGAAATGTCTTGTTTTAATTTATTTCAAATGGAAATGAAAAATAGTGAGTTTTAGTTGAGAAACTTTCTCCATTGGTGAGTCTTGCAGGGCTGCCAGCATACCTCTTCTCTTTTCCTGTTTTTTTCTGGGCGTGCTAAGCTTAGATGTTGTTTATCAGACCTCAAAGTGGAATCTTGCTGCTCTTTTTCTCATTTCTTGCCAGTTTATAACAATTGTCTCCCACTATTAAAATACTTTATTTCTTATATCTTTTTTCTTATATTTTGTTATCTTACTATTTTGATTTGATAGCTAAATATCTTCCAGTTCTAAATAATAAAAATACTTTGAACTTTTTTAAAGAGAATGAGTTTCTGTAAATGCCTGAATTCCCTGAATCTTCAAGTACTTTGTCATCTTAGTTGTTTACATGTTTATAAGATTTTCAACGTTCTCTTCCATATGGGTTTTTCTTTATTAATTTATAGAGATATATCTTCTGGTCCTTTTAAATGATTGCTCTTCAAGGTTTGTGTGGCATATGGGGTATTGGGCTTTTGGGGGATTTTGTGGTTATTCTTTTAGTTAGGATTTTTTTTTCAGTAAGGTGTAAGACAACTAGAATAAAATTTTGATATTATTGTAAGTGAGACTAGTTTTTACTAGAAATGTTTATACACATACTTGTTTTTACTTACAAGAGTGGGTCCAGAGATAAGCAGTTATACTTTCACTGTCCGAAAGACTGACATGCAAACCTGTTTAGGGTTAATGTTTTTCAAAACACTCTGTGTAGTTTCAGGTATCATCAACTTTTTGCCTCCTCCCAGAAACACGATGACTCAGTAATAGAATCATAGAATCATAGAATTGTTTGGGTTGGAAGGTACCTTTAAAGGTGATCTAGTCCAATCACCTTGAAATGAGCAGAGACATCTTCAACTCAATCAGGCTGCACAGAGCCCTGTTCAACCTGACCTTGAATGTCTCCAGGGATGGGGCATTTACCACCTCTCTGGGCAACCTGTTCCAGTGTTTCACCATCCTCATTGTAAAAAATTTCTTCCTTGTATCTGGTCTAAATCTACCCTCTTTTAGTTTAAAAAGATTACCCCTTGTCCTATCGCAACAGGCCCTGCTAAAATGTTTGTCCCCATCTTTCCTGTGGGCCATATCCTGTCTCTGCTACTCACTGCTGCATTTTTGTTTTTCAGGACAATTACAGAAAGTCGTTACTTCTAGATTCTTACAGACTATGCTCTGATACCTTTTTCATGCCTTCTGGTTCTTAGAAATCACAGATAAGGTGTTAGATGGCAAAATCTGACAGTGAATACCTGACACAGTCATATCAGAGAAAGTGAATAAGAGATCTGTAAGCTATAGAGGTAGTCTTGGTACCGAAATGCAGCCAGCTCTCATTATCCATGGGTAGCTTATCTGGGTTGCAAATTACCAGGGCTGTGGACGCAGACAGGGGGATGGTTCCATGGAGACCCTTGAGTGAGGCAGGATTAACACAACTGCAACACCATGCAGGCATAATTACATTTCTTCCAAGGGCTGCTCAGTAATACAACTGCTTTTTAAGCAGCACCACAAGCTGATAAGCTCTGAGCTCATTTCCAGCTTTCCCCAGACTAACATCATCCAAACACTTTATAAACTTACTTTCTATAGTACAAATTGTTAATGATAATATTAGAACAAAAACCATTCTCCTGTTAATGATAATACAAAAACAAAAAATCCTCTCAAGTACTTTAAATGGGCATTTTTTATCATCTCTGGCCTTCCAGGGTGGGATTTATTATATAAATACCTAAGCCTAAGATAGTAACTGTAGATGTCTTTTTAGTATCAATGAGGAGGAGTAGGAACCTCCGGTAGAAGTAGCAGACTAGCATATCGTCAACACACACTTATCTGTGCAAACTAGCTGACTCTGGCCATGATTGCACAGGCAACTTGCACTGAACATGCGTCATGACAAATGGTATTGTAGTCTGGAGATTTTCAAGACAGCATGGGAGAAGTGAGGGCAAAACTGTTCAAGTTGTTGCTTTGGCTCAAATAAGATGAAATTTTTCTAGTGGGTATAATAGCTGGCATGCCTGCAGACCTCCTGAGAGATATCACGTGGTGCCAAATCCTAGGGAGCTTGAGCTAGTTCAGATAGTAGTTCTACACTGACTGCACTTTTCCATACATCATATGTGTGCTAACCATGAACATTGCTGATTCTCCACAGAGAAGCCATCATCAGAGATGGTAAAGCCCCACATACTCAGGTCTGAGAGTTTCAGGAGCAGAGCAAGTGGTATCTGTACAACACAGTGAGAAGGCCTGTGCGGTAGGATTTTTCATGTCAGTCACCACTGCCAGTGGAGTAAGTCTCAAAAAAAAAAAGTCTGCAGTAAAATACAGTTAAATGAATTGCCCCAAATACTGTCATAAGTAGCCATGGTCCTTACATTTAGTGCCTATATATTTCGTGTAATCAGGGGTAGAGTTTTTTCCACCTGTGTGGTTTATGACACATGCAAGTAAGCTAAAAAGTTTCACCTGTACAGAAGTATTCACTATGCTGAGCTCGGCAGTTCCTTTGCAGAAGAGATGCTAAGAAAATCAAGGAGCCTTATGCAAAAAGCAGTGGATGACAGTACCGATATTGAAGTATATTCGACTACTGCTCTCTTGCAAGTGAGGTTAAAGAGAGGAACAAACAGAAATCAATTTTCCTCAGTTCTTCTCATACAGAAGTACTAAAGTAATGTGTAACAGTCTCAAATTTAAGAGAACATTGGGAGGATCCAAAGAGAATAAATACTACCCACCAGAACTGAACTCCACACTGGAGCAGTTGCCAGTAGAGCAAGCAGGCAGAGTGTTTATAGACCACATCTAAAAGTCACTGATGTGGAAATGTCACTGCCGACAAGTTAAGGAATAAACTGGTTTGTAGAAATAGGGGTCTGATTCTAGTTTCATTTATACTGGCGTAAATTTGGGCTAGATTGTTGAAGTTAGCTGAGTTCACCAGTGCAAGTATTTAATTTAAGGTGTTCAGTCAGGTGCTTTACTCCTTTTAATGTTGCTTCACTTTCAGACTTATGCTGAAGTGAATCAAGGGACCTTTGTGGAATCATAATCAGATCTACTGTATTAAATAACTGCTGGGAACTTGTTTATGGAAATTAATTTCAAATATTATGCAGAAAAACCATAAGGGGTACATATTAATTGTGATTCGTGCGTGAAGATTTGGCTGAATAACTCCCATTAACAATAATAAGAGTTGCAGAATTAATTTCCTCCTAGGTCCTGTTAAAAATTCACTCAAGGACATTTTCTGCACCTTCAGATTCAGATCCTCCTTATATTAGCAAATAAAAATCTCCTTATGCAATCATTGCTGGATAAGTCTATCCCAAATAGCAGTTCCTTTAAAAATTATTATTAAATTATATGTGCGTTGGCAGGTTTTTGTTTATTGATTAATTTTTTTCAAATCTCCATTTGATTTTAATTGTAATAACTGAAAATAGTTTATAAAAGTTAGGTGGTAATAAAAATATTTACATACACTTGTTAATATATATCTATTAAAATGTTTTTATTATTAAACAATTTTAGAAGAAGATTGGAAGAAGAAGAGAGGAAATTTTAAAAAATCATATTCAAGTTAAAATTACTTTTGTGAAGAAGTAGACCGGGTTTTTGAACCAGTCTGATTGTAATGTAAATACACTTCGGCTCAGTGGCTTTCTCTTATACAGTATTAGACAAAACCTGACCCGCTACCACTTACTTTATTCGCTGTGTTTATTTCTTGAAAAAAATGGCATTTTTTCCTTATTTCTGAGATCAGACTTCAGAGGTCTGTAAAACTGCTGTATTTTTCGTTCATTTAGGGTGCAGTCTATACCTAATTTTGAATCAGATGATAAAATAGGCATCGTTGTGGCAAACATATTTCCTGATTTCTTGTTAGTTCACTTCCACAAAACACTACACTTGTTAGAAAAATCTCTCAAATCATCCCCAAAGATGATCATGTTATAGCAAAAAGGCATATCTGAAGGGGAAATTGTGATTGCAAATTACTGCAGTCGGCCTAGCCAAGGTAACCTGTAGCACAACAGCCTGCTCGTACAGATAAGTAGGTGCTGGGGTGTAGCATGGCTATTTGCCATTCTATGTCTATCAGCTACTTCACTGATTGAAATTCAAAATCCAGTCCTCTGTGGATTAGTTCCTAAAGCACACTGGGTTCATAAATCTATGGGCAGATTACTAAGACAAAAGGAATGCCTTGATATCTTTTCTCTGGTGACATATAAACTCTTGCTCCAGTGTTGAACATTTCACATAAATGGAAAACGTATCAATTTTTCACAGACCCCAGCAAGCCGACATTTCAAAATATACAATCTTTAAGCACGAAAAAGTGAAGAACTCTTCATGAACATAAAACTGATACTGTTTAATTTCGGTCTTCTGTGATGAGTTTAATGGGCAGTAGTTTTCTAATTAGTTTACAGCACACGGTAAATATTATGGAATGGGAACTGCTTGTGGGAAGCATGAGATCAAGTTGCAGCAGCTTTTTGTTGCATATCAGGATAGAAATGAAAAGATAAATGTTTTAGTATTAGGGATGTATCAAGATAAGTTTGGGTCTCTGAGTGAAAATTCACCACTGACTTCACACATGAGGACATGCACTCATCTACACGCTACAAATTACATTTACCCTCATGTGAGGTCCTAATTATGTCCAATGGTGTCTCTCAAAAGCCATACTGATTTTTCTGTTCCTAGTGATTGTTTCCTATTTTTTGAAAATCCTTACCTCCTCATATGAGTGATGATTTTCCTTGGGTTTTGCAAGGGATTGAGGTAACTTCAGATTGTTCTCACAGTTGTGGAAACTGAAGGAGGTGAGCGGATTTAAAGAATCTGTCAACTGTTTCCGGTGTCATCAGCAGAGGCAGTATATTGTTCATTAACATCATAGAGCATCGGGGGAAGAATTCAAAGTGCTCTTATGGCAGAACATTCTTCATCAAGATCTGCTGGGAGGAATAACCTCAGAGATGCCATTGGCACGCCAGTTCTGAAAATTAGATACTGCTGTGAGAAACGTGGAAATTTATGCATTCTGTGAAAGTCAGAGGTTCAAAGTCAGCTTGTGTTTTGATATCAACTTTATAATGTAGAGTGCTAAATTCTAGATGTCAGAAACCTGTGGTGGGACATCAGGCAACAGAGCTAGACAGCTTAAATTAGTTGCAATAAAAAGATTAGATCCTTCATATTGAGCTGCTTAGTTAACATCACTGCAAGGGACTGGTGCTTTCGAAATGGACTGTCCGGTGGAGGTAATTTGAAATATTTATATACTGCTCCTCATTCCAAACACCAGTCTTCAAGGGAATTCCAGTATTTGATTTTTGTCTTTTACTGGGAAACAGAACTGAAATAGATACATTTTAGAAAATGCAATTTTGTGCATTGTGAATCACGTGGTCCAGCCCCACACAGAGTGGGATGAGATGTTCTGCTTCTGAGGAGGTCTGTGGTGACTCACCCAGACAAGGATTACTGCTGAGCATTTTCTGATTGATTATTTGATTATTTCATCAGACTCTGTCAATGAAAAATTTAAAAAGTACACTTTGATTTGGTAAAGATCTCTTTCTCTCCTGTAATAAAGAAATTGCACACATAAAAGACCTGAAATGTTTGATAGAAAACAGATGGTTTTTTCCAACAAAGTAGGAGAATTCCAGGTTTAGCTTTGACATTGTCACAGTATGATAGAATTGCCAAGGACAGAACTTTACATAAATTTATTGTTGACATTTCCTGCAAGTCATTTTATAGCACAACCTTGACAGAAAACAAAGTGGTCCTTTCACATGTTCCAATGCCTCCATATCAGATTGGCATTTTCTGAGCATAGAAAAAGGTCTAAAAAAACCCTCCAACCTCCCCTCCCAAACTCCCTCTAAGAATTAAACTCATGAATCTGGATGAGGTGAAAAAGATGATAGAACCTGGGACTTTTCACACCATAAGTAACTGGATTTTGTTGGATTATACTGCTCAGTCTACAGCTTTGGAATCACCAGGAAAATATTTCATGGTGGCTCCTAATAATCTTCAAAAGCCAACACCTAGGTGAAACGTATAAGCAAGCCACAAGAAACACAACATTAGTTTATGCTCACGCAGTGTATTTGGCCTGTATGTCAAACTAGTATCATGCTTGAAAGAATAAATTAGGTTTTGTGCCTCTGTATTCATCCACAAGCTCAGATCTACTGACCCTTTGATAAGATGATTTTTATCAGGAAAGCATAGCTGATCATCTAAGTTATGTGGATTTTTACATTGGGCTCCAACGCTAAAGATACAAAAGAAAAAATACCACAAAAAACAATCCTAAGAAACATCTCAGCAATTGAATGGTGTTCAAATCTTGTAGCAGCTGCTATTTTGATTCCAATAGGTCAAACTGCAGGTGCCAAGTCATTCAACTTTGTGATCTATACTTCTTCATCAATGTAGAGAGCTGAAATTATTCAACCTCTGACTAACAATGGCTTTTACATTGGCTATCAAACCAGAAAAGAAGAAAGATTTTTGCATGCACACTTTTTTTCATGCCCTAAGCCTTCACTAGCTCTGGATTTTCATTTAGAGATGAAAGAAATGTGAGCAGCCTGGCTGCTTAAATTACTTCTCTAATGCTGTATCTTCTTACAAAATTTTAGCCTGGTATTTCTTATAATTTCTAAAGGCTGGCATAACCTTTGCAGCAAGATGATTAAATGTTATGTGTGGAAGAGAATTTTGAGACACAGGGTAGGATAAACAAATATGCACATATATATATTTCTGGTATCACCAAAGTTGTACGGAGTGTCTTTTGAGTATCAATTAAAAAAAAGTGTACTTCTCTGGATTCTACTGAACAGATTATTTTCTATCTATGTGTGCCTATTCATCCTTCACACAGTTGAAGAAAAAATCATACATCCACTGCCAAATTCTGCTTCAGCATGAATTTATGCTAATTAGATTTATTTCAGATGGGGAGGAATCCAACAGGTACCAGAGAAAAGTCTTGGAAAGTTGTCCTAAACTTTTGGTCTCTATTTCAGTTTCAATAAATATGGTGATATTATCCCCTATCCCCCAGCTCTTCTATTACCTGTGTTTAAAATATCTGATTTATTTGCAAAATTCTTACTTTAGAAGTTGCTAGAAGACTCTTCGTAGAAACAGGAAACCACACTTATGGGATGGCTATCTCAGTTCAAATGTGCTCTTTGCAATCAATGAATAAACGTCATAATATAACACTAGTAAACTATCAATTATTAGTGGATCTACTTGCCACAATTTGAAACTGTTTTTGCTGAATCTCATTTAAGTAAAGCATGAAAATGACATGTGAAAGTACCTAAAATAGAGAAATATAGTAAAGTCTCTGCCAATTTTGTAAGCTAATAAGAAAGTGATTGAACTGCTACATTTAGTGTATTGGGTGTTGACTGGAAACAAAAAGAAAAGCAACAACGAACCTTATTTAACTACAAGACTTTTCTTCATTACCTTGGCTCCTTTTCACCACTCAATAATAATTTAGAGTGCCTCAGTAGGAGATTATTCAGCAAACACTTGAAAGATAATCCCAGTACTATGTCTGTCACCTTCTATGCTCCTACCTAGTTTACACTGCTGTTCTGTCAAGGCTGAAAGCTCAAATCAAAGGGATGCTTACTGCTCGCAATGTCCTCCACCCCTTCCTCGTTCTGAAACAGGAGGCATCTGAGCTGAACGTAGTTTGCTTTAAAGGTGATGCTGAAAGAATTAGACAATATCCAACAAGGAGACCCATCTTTTACAGTCCAAGAGTGAAAGAACAAGGATAAATTTAAAGTAAAATCAGAAAAGTGTAAGCTTCTGCAATTGCAGTATACTTCAAAGCATGTAAGGAATGTATTTGTTTAGAAGAAATTTCTTTAATTCTTTGTAAAACTGCTGTTTGTGGGCTTTGGTAAAAAGTGTTCCTGCCAAATGTATTTTCAACTTACGTATTAGCAAAATTGGAAAATAACAGGCCTGAAGCCCACAGATCAAGTCTCAGTGGTTCAGCAATACTAATTTCCAAAATGAGCATGACAAATTGATTGGTTGTGCTGTCTCTAACCATTTGATATACTCTTTTTCGCAGAATAAAATACCTTTATTGATGTTTTGCTGCTGTCTAACTCAGAAACATTGACAGGGTCTGTGTTCAAGCCCCTTTTCATGGCTTATCACTATTCAAGGGAAAAAACTTACCACTGCCTAACTGGGGGTTAAATTCTTGTGTTGTCTTTTTTCGTGATAGAGGTTATTTTTATTTCTAACTTGTTTTTTATGAGGGAGAGTGGAATCAGAAACTCACGTACATTTTGAAACACTTTTTAAAAAAGTAGTAAAGTCCTAACATGTCAGTGGAGTTCCTGAATTCACAAGAGCTTAGATGTGACATTAACTGATACCAAAGGCAAATAAGGAGACTTTTGACAGAGGGTAGATTAGGGGACAGACTTCTTTCTAGACTTTCTTGTAAACTCTTTGGGGTGGTAGGCAAGACTTTATGGACACTAAAACACCTGCCTCAACCTGGTTTAGATGTTTAAGAATCAACTTTTGCTGGGTTTTCAGTACCTTGCTTTGCCATCTGTTTCCAAACCACATGATGACTACTACGTGAATTTTGATATATATTTGCCTGAATAATAGAAAGATACCAAACACTTCACTGGACTAAATATATTTATCCACTGATGTGACAAGTGGTTCTGTCTTACATTGTTTAAGGACCATCAAACTCATACTGTAACTGTTTTTAAGTTACATGACAGTGAACATACCTACATACTATGGTAATTCATAAACTATAGTGGAATAGATTTTTTTGTTATTGTTAAGGGCTTCTTATTTTACTGTGCATTAGGCAAGTACGCTGTTGACTTGGTGGCCCCTCAGCCGTTTTACATCCTACTTCACTGTGGTACCTAGGAAATTCATTATCTGTGGAAAATGTACGGCCATCCTGAGGTATAGGCTCAGGTTCCTGCATGCACCTGAGCTAATGAGGTACATATTATGTAGTTAAACATCAGACATGTAAATACAGATGTGTCGTGGTTGTTTTTAAGATGGTTGTTTTTTAAAAAAACTACAAAAAGGTCGGTTGTGCTGATCAAAATTTTGGTCAAAAAGCTTTGAAGGAATAACAGTTGCCTTAATTACTTTTAGGGTTTTTTTCATATTTACAAGGTATTAAACTGCAGGAAAACTGCATGTGGAGATATTTTATTATTACTATTTTATTTTTAGCAAACAATAGATTTCCCATGTTTGGTTTGTTTGGGTTTTTTTCCAGCTGCTCAGATCCTGGACCTACCATACTTGTGTTTTATTTCCATTCCAGTACAAACACATTTAATATTTCTGCATTTATATTTTTATTAGCACTGGAATAGGCTTATGCTCTCTACTGCTGTATAGAAAGCATTTGCAAACATCACTTCTAGCCCAGTGCATTATGTGTTTACACTCCTAAAGAACAGTGCAGGAAACAGCTGAGTCTAATAGACCATCTGTTTAAGTGTGAGTGTGAAATTGCAGGACAAGGATAGCAAAGATGGCTTGTTAAGAAAGATTTGGACTCTGTTAAGAGGAATACGCCTTATTGTCTTTGTCATAACATAATACTTTCTAATATTCATTTTAATGGATCAATACATGTAAATGATTTGATTCTATAAAAAGGATGGACATTTCAGTAACAGCTCATCTCTCACAGCTTCTATCCTAACAAAACATTATACAGTAGACTATTGAAGTGTCTGGGTAGACAGTAATGAATACAGCTATTGCAAATAAATAAGGCAACAAGATTTTACATTTCTTCATGTGCTTGAGAAATCATCATTTCAGACATGTTTGAGTGCCAGGGACTGAAAATATCATTGGCATAAGGAGAGGCAAACTAGAAAATGGGCATTTACCGTATGTGCAGCTGAAATATATAAACTCATTTTCTGAATAGCATTCCTGAAGAATAGTCATGACAATAGTCGTCCTACATTCCTTTTTTATATAGTAATTTCTTAATCCATTTTGGAAATGGATCTTGGCTACCACAGATTGAAAGAGACCATATTTTAGCTGATGTTCATCTTCAGGCTGAGGAAATTATTATGTGCTGCGGTCCAAATACGCTATGCCATTTCTTCTTGTACTGGAATACAAACTAAATGTAGTGTTTCTTTCTACAATGTGAATAGTTCTGTATGATAACTCTCTTTATAGCATCTATGTTAGAAATTTTCCGTTTAATTTCCCAGAGGAAAAATCCCTTTGCTGGTTCTTTTTCCAGGAAATTATTTATTGGGGGTCAGGAGGTTTGTACAAACAAAATTGTTCTGTGGTCATAGCTTCATTCTTTTTCTACCACGACCACGTTACTTCTTAGTATGTGGCACACTGAGTCTTCCCTTTAAGTGAACAGCACAATCAAAAGTGGTGTCTTGCCCACTGACTGGTGGAAAGGGATGGGGACTGAAGGCACTCCCATGTACCTCTTTCAGAGTGTGGTTGCCATATATGTATAGGCAGTGAGTTCAAGTGAGATGTTTAGATTCAACTCTGTGGAAAATTAAATGTTTATTAGATAAAAACAGGTGGCCTCAGCAGCATAGACAGTTGCTCAGATACTTCCTTGGGGTGGGAGATGTAAATTCAAAGTCCTTAAGTAAAACCTGGCCCTCTCATCTCCCCAGTAAGAATAGTCAGCTGTTTGTAGTCGAACACTTTTTCTTCTACTAAAAGTTCCACTCTTGATCAGAAACCTGCTTGATAATCGTTTAGTTGAATAGATAAATTTCCTGAAAGGATTTCACTTGGGTAAATTAACATTTTCAGTATCTATTGAACATCCCAGACTAATCCAAAGTATATTAAAAGTAGCTCACTTTCAGAAATTAATCAAGGATTTGTGTTAAGAAAACTTTTTTTGCTTAGAGAGCTTGAATCTTCCCAGTGGATTTCTCTCCATATTCACAATACAATAGGTTACCATAAACTTCATTTCCTTACTTACAGGGCTTTGTTGAACTAATTTTATTTTATTAACTTTAGTAGCTTAGTGGTTGATTATTTCTATTTACTGCATTAATGGAAGCTGATATCTATAATTTTAACATTAAAGAAGTCCATAGGGATAGTTAGCTAAAGGTTTATCTGTGTTTTTAGTGAATGCTTCAAACATTAATTCCGGTTTCACAGCCACTAAAAGTTTTAGAGATACTATCTTTTCTTACTATGGAGAATACAGGTATGTGCAGCTATCAGTCTGCAGCTTCAATTAATTTTTGTAATATTTTCCCAGGACTTATCTGTATTTTGCTATCTACTTTCTTTTTTAACTCTTTACTGAATACTTCTAACAATGCCGTTTATTTGCATTTTTTTTAATACTACTTGAACCTTTCCTACTACTCACTTGTGAAATTGTTTGCAGTTTTCACTGCAGAAGTGAACAAAGAAGTGGTCAGTTTTGGATGATTACTCTGAAGTATTTTTCCTAGGCTGTCTTCGTGATGGGAACATTCTTATGTTTTTAGTCTCCTAGTTTTGAGTCCCTGTTCCTCTTGTGGAATTGCTCTGAGAGACAAACTTTTGCTAAAGTGACCTGCAATCAGTTGTCCAACAAATTGTCTGTGGCAGCTGGAAAAGTGAGTAACTTGTCATATCCTCAGTATGTATGGTAAAACTGTAGGCTCCATAATGTTGTGTCAAATCCCTGTCCTGTAAAGGGGATGTGGGAGCATATTTTGGAGGGGTTTACTCATCTTGACTGGAAATGGAAACAGCTGTACCTTTCTTAAGGGCTTTGCTGGAGTATCTGTTGTCCCTGACCACAAGCCTCTGCTCATGGTTGACTCCAGTCCTTCCTGTCCTACTGGTTTTCAGCCAAAACCACCGGAGAAGAGAGAACGGAGCAGTACTGTGCAGAGGTGCTGCCAGAAGCTCAGCTGCTCAGGAAACAGTAGTACCCAGAGCACATGCAGGAGGATGGAGGTGAGAAAGAAGTGTCCTGTACTTTAAAATTTACTTTTTCTTAAATCCAGTTAGATGGAAAGCTGCTTGTATGAGTGAAACCCAGTGTTGACTTCAAGGCAAATGACAGGACCAAGTCCCTAGTGTTGCTTGGGCTGCAGAGCAGCAGTGGGTGCCTGACAGTGCATTCAAGCAAGTAAATGTTTCTCTGCTCCCTGTGCCGATGTGCTGCCTGTCTGCACTTTGGTGATGGTGGTGGTGTTTTTCTTTTGTATCAGGAATAACTTTGTCTTAATTCAAGCCATAGCTTTGAAAGGACTTTAATTTATCACACAAATACCACTTAACAGTGTACTTTTGTGTGCCTATCTATCTTTTTCTGGACTAATTCATAGATATGCACTTCTTTAGGACATGGGTGATGATCAACGATGAATTCATGATGAGAAAAGGAAGAAAAAAGTTGTTAAATCAAAAAAAAAGAGAACTATTTGAAGTTGTTTTACAGTCTGGAGTAACACGCTGTAGGCCAAAGATGTGGCAATTCGTGGGCAATGATTTGCAGCTGTTTCTGGAAGAAATGTTAGTGATATTTGATAATGATTCCATAGTCAGGATCTTAATGAAGATGAGTTGGGGGAAAAGTAGAGAAAGTACTAAATACCTGGAAAACAGGTTTTTAAAGGTGGCACTTTCCTATAGTTATCCCTATAGTTATCATAACTCTCTGTGAAGGAGTGAAGTTTGTTTTTTCATTGTCCTTGTATAGTAGCTCATTTCTTCATGGGTTCTAATTCTTGTTTCAGGCCATTTCAAAACTTCTTTCCCATGTCGCATGTGTTGCAGACCCAGCACAACAGTCTTTTTGTGACCATCTGCAGTGGAACTATAATTGATTTTTTTTCTCTTTTTGTATGGAGTGTTCTGTAGCATATTTCTTAATCTAGTCCTCTACGGGCTGTATCGTGACAGGAAGTCAAGGGCAAAAGTGATTTATATTTTTATTACCATTTTAGTTACATCTGTAATAATGTGAACTGTTATTAGCGAATATAGTAAGGCCGAGGACAAAGATTTAGGAAATTATTACTTGAAAATCAGTGTTTCAGACCCCAGTTATGCTTTTAAATTCCCCTGCAGCTTTTTGTGGAAGTAGGATAAAAGGTGTGGTTTCCATAGCTTAATAGCATACCTCTACAGGAATTATTACATTGTAATAATATGTGGAGGAGAAAGTGATACCAATAACTCTAAAGTACATTAAAGAGGAATCTACCATTAAACCTTAACAAAGTAATAAATAGATTCAAAACTGTAGCTTGGCTTACATATCTGTAGTATACTGGGGTAGAGTTACTAAAGTATTAAGGAAAAGTATGTCACTTCTTTTGTCCTATAGTCAGAAACCACCTAAATGGGCCTATTTGCTGATCTAGATGCTGTTACAACGTAGTACAAGCAAGCAGTACGTACAGCAGAATTCCTCTGGGCAAGCAGAGGGACAGTCCCATTCACTCCCAGATCCTGTTCGTCCTTCCTTCACACCTGTGAGAAGAACAGCAACTATTTTATTAGTTTATTTGAGTTAGATTGTTCTCGTCAGTTGGATTTGTCATGTCTGGCTCGGGTGGAGGGTGTGATTAAAGTGAAGGTAACTGAATGAATGAATCAAATGAACAAAGCATTTCCTATTTCTGTGTAAAGCAAGCTCCCTACTCCTTTCTTTTACCATGACTTTAAAGCACGTTCTTTCTCCCTACCCAGAGATACTTTGCAGCTGATAGTGATGCAAGCACCTTCTTTGCCTCCATCGCCAGTGTTTTGCATCCTCAATCCAGTTTATTCCTTTTACTACACATTACCATGGGATTCTGATCCCTGTCACGTCTGGGAACCCCATTCTTTTACTTCCTGGAAAACCACCATAATTTCCCACATTCCTCATCAGTTTATCTGTAGGCTGACCTTAGCAAATAACTAAAACAGAATTCTCTGTCTCCTGGTGTCTCCTCTTAAAAAGTTCATATGGGACTGTTTGCAAGTGCCATTTTCAAGCCCCTTTTGTAACCTCATGTCTCAATATTATAAAGAAGCCTTCTAGAAACTTCTCAAAACAGACACTTCAAAGTAAGCTTTTTTTTTTTTTGAGTTAGTAGTAAATTAATATTATAATTTATAGAACAAATCAAAATGTTATTTGACTATGGTGGTATTATGTGATAAATGACATGAATGTTAGATATTCTCCAGGTCTAAATGACGATTGGAGCACTTTGTCTGAAATCTTCAAAAGAAGGAGTTTTTTGTATTAATTAATCTAATTGAGATATTAGTCATGATATCTGCACAATTTCGAGGAAGAGAAATTGGAGAAATATTACTTGTGGAAAAGGACAACATCTTCCTAAGCCATTTGCTTTTTCCAATTTGAGAATTTTAGGTCTTCAGGGAAAAGTTTTATTCAGGGAGTAAAGAAAAGAGGAGAGAGTAATTTTTCAGATGAGCAGAAACCACAGGCTTATATCAATAACTTTAGCGTAGGATCCTGGGGGACAGGGAAGAGGGCTTCATCCAGTAGCAGAAAAATCTCTCCACCTCCACCTTATTTACAAGTTAAGACTGTGTTATCTGCAGTCCTTTCTACATGGAATTTTTCATGGAAGTGTTCCTGTAAAAGCTAGTGAGAGGACACCTCCTAATAAATATTTGAATTGTAATAATTATTTTCAGATACTCTGCATAAACGTATTTAACAGTCTTGAATCTATGCTAATTTGCCACACTAAAAGTCACATGGACTGAAAAATGAACTTAGACAAAATTGTTTCCACTAACATGGTTGTCTACTAAAGTGCTTGATTTTGTTATGAAGACTGTGCAGAACACACTATGCTTTTTACCTTCCAGCTACCCCCACATATGTACAAAGACCTTTCATGTAACATTAATGTGTCTTTTTGCTGCAAATAAGCCCCTTCTAAAACAGCAAAGTACAAACAGAATTGTGTAAGCTTGTCTCCAACCTGCATAGCTTCATTTATTTCAAAAAGGAACAGATGTTCACACGTGGTTTATACTAAGGTCTTCCAATGGATCACATAGGTCATGTATTAATAATACCTGAAAAAAAAATATTTACTTGTGTCGTGGATGGAAATATTTGACATGGTTATGATTTAGCAACTATTCAAAATTTATTAATGTAGATCAAGAGGTTGAATTTTAGCAGCACTTAATCATTAACCAGTTTAGAGGTTTGCAAAGTGAGTGAACAAATTAATTGAACAGTGACTTAATTACAGATTCGAGGATGGCAAGATTCACACAGACTTACTATAAGGTATCCCAAATCAATACATATACATATGGGCAAAAAGCACAGATCTCAGATTAATACATTTACCCATGAGTAAAGCACATAAGCATGTGCACACACACACATACACACACAGGTCTCTGATTGCTAGAATCAAGAATTTCTTAACAGTGGGTGACTTTAAAGAGCCAACGTGTACCGCTGTGAAGTCCTAGTCATGCACAAATGGACGGAAGAACATCCACATCCATAAAGCTGATGTATATATATCACAAACTTACAGGTGGAGAGGTGGATGGAAGAGGGGCTAGCCTATAGTCAAAATTTCAAAATACTTGAATCTAGGGTAAATACTCATGATGCATCGGCATTCCTCAATAAGGAACGAGAAGGATTCTCTCACCCTGGCCTCGAGGTGTCAGCCTGAGCGGCATCTCAGCTCAGGGGAGATACTGGCCACAGCCCACTGCTATCCAGAAGAGCTCAAAGGGCCTTTACTGGAATCGCTACTTATAGGATCCAAGGTAACTGACTTTTGCCAGGTGCCTTTCCACTCCAGCCCAGCTCGGACAATGGAATATTCAGTAATTTCCACCAGTTGCGCGAGGCCAGAACTTGCTAGATCTTGGGGTCTTGATATCCCCCCACTCTGTGACCATCAATTCCAGTAGGTATTAATTACCCAACATTTATATTGTCAGAATTCACCCTTGCTTTTAAATATTTGTGATCACGTTGTGGAATGAGATACTCTTGAAAGAAATCTATATACCTTTATGTCTAGACTGTATGAAAAATCTTTGTTGAAAAACATTCTTATGTGGATAAAGTCAGTGGACAACTGACTTAGGGTGACAGTTTTTAAAGCAATGTAAATATGTTTGAAATATGAAATTCCTTTTAAGGGCGACATCTTCGAAGGTGTGTTCAGAAACTGTTCCCATTTGTATACATAGCATCAGGAGAAGAGATAAGCAAATTGATGTGCTTCTGAAGGTCTTCAGAGGGTTCCCACTGGATTACTTTGTAAATTAATTAAATTACTGTAGACATTAATGTGAAGCTTCTTCAGTAATCTTTCTTCTGCTAATCTGAGGCTGGGAGATGTTCATCACAGGCAAATCTCTTCAGACAGGTTTACAAGAAAAACAAGCCATCTTTAGAGAATATTCTGAAAATATTAAATAGAATTTATTTTGTTGGTTTTTGAATATTCTACCAAATGAACCTCTGCTCTGAACCTGTCTGTGCTTGTTTGTTAGCATTTGGCTTTTGGTGTATGACTCGCTAAAAAATCTCGTTTGTAGGTTGGGCATACTTGAAGCCTGGATTGTGATAGCTTTCACAGCCTGTTGTGTTCCATGAAGCACAACGTAGTACAGCTGAACATGTTGGGATATCACCCAGGAAAATTACTACTCTGAATGCTTTGAAGGATTTGAGTATTATAAACAGATTTTGTGTACCCTCAGGAGGAAGGCAGTCAGGAGCGTGCTGTGAGTATCTGAGCAAGAACACTGGCAGGAGATTGGAGAAGGGTAACATCCCATCAAGGCAGTGCTGAGAGATGGTGGGAACTAATACCAAGCTAGGTGACATCTGTCTATCTATGCCTGTTACTGGGATTTTTTCTGGGTAGAAAGGTTTGACTCAGAAGAGTGTCATCAAATAAGGCCCTTGGAGACAATGAAGGAGTTGAAGTGCACTTTGATCTCTTCAGGGTTGAAGGAAATATAGGATCTACAAGGATGAGGTTTCAAGGATGACAAGTTTTCATAGTTGATGTGATTTCTTTTCTGGTAGGAATTTGTGCTGTGATTTTTTTGAAGGACATAAACTGCATTGTGGGGTCAAGAATAGGGAATACTTTTCACAGTAATTCTGAGTCTGAAGAAGTCAAAGCAAGTGAGAATGTACGTATTGGAAGAAATTCTATTCCTGGAGGAAAGGGTTTTGGGGTCTTTGAGATTTATTGTATTTTGTTTTGTTGTTTGTTTTCTTTTTTTAAAAAAACAATCACAAAACAATTCCCAAAACCCAAACCAGAGGCAACTGGTCCTCTGAAATCCTATAACTGTCATTTAAGTGGAGTGAGAAATGCCACAGAGAATGCATCCTACAGCTGGTTTAACTCCTGCAGTCCCATCAATGTCAAAAAGACAGAATGACTGGGCTAACACTTTGATTCTCTGTACCCTATGATCTAGGGAATGAATTCATTGTGGCTTGCCTTGGCTGTTGGACTTCTAATGTAAAATATTTGGATTTGACTATGGTTATTGCCTTTATTCAGCATTTTCCATTACTAACTCAAGAGTTCAGATTTCAGTATACAGAAAAGGGACTGAAAAGAAAAATGCCAAAATTGTCATAAAGGATGTGCTCTTAGGGGAAAAAAATATGTATTTTAATTTTTTTGATTCATCGCAGCAAAAGGGTAATAATTTGCTCTGTTTTCACAGAAAAGTGTGTTTCCCAGACGGTTGACAGGATGTAGGGGCATATAAATAGCTTAAGAAGTAGGCTTTAAATGTAATCTGTGTCACACAGTGGCTTTAATTTAAAGTAGTAACGCCAAGTTAAGTCTATTCCATTAATTTTTTGGAGGCCACTGTAAAGAACTCTGATAGACATAAATTGAATGTTATTGTTCATGGCAATGAGTAATTATGCCACTGCTTTTCATATTCATTTAGTTTAAATTCCTCAAAAGACTTGTACGTTAACTTAATACAACTAGAGGTTTAAAAATGAGTAGAAAAACTGTCAACAACCTTTTCAGGCCTTCATTCAGAGTAGTGCATATCCATGCTCACACGTACACATACATGTTCTGCCTCCATCCTTCTGTGAAAACCTACTCTATTTAGTATTTTTATTGAATACTGAAACAAAGGAAAGCTTCCAGAATTTATGCATTGCTACCTTAGAATCTGTTAGCACATTTCCCAGTTCTGTCCAATTACGTTACTTTAGAAAAATTATTTCAAATATATTTTCATTTGAAAGTAAAAGCAAGTTGAACTATTAGTGTCAAGGAATAAAAATATTAGCCTGTATTTCCTCTAGCTCAGCTGCAGATTTATGCACCAGAACAATCTGCACTGATAAATTTAACCTACAGCTGCTGTCATCTGTCCCCTTATATGTTAAATGTTTGCAAGCAATTCAAGAATCACAGAATTGTGATTCTTTTTAAAAACAGTTTTAATAACACTTTTTCCCAAAATAATACATTTTTTCTGGTTGAAAATCAATACAGGAAGGAGAAGTAAAAACTTCCATCCTGTGAACATACGGAAACTATAAAAATATGTATTGGTCAGTAATACCCCCTTTTGGATGAAAGGAAATGATTTCTATTCCTTCTGGTTGGTTGGTTGGTTTGGTTTGGTTTGGTTTTTATTTCCTTTCTCCTATAAATATTAAAAGTGTATTCAGCTCTTGTACATTCTGAAATCACAATTATTTTTCAAGTAGTTTGTCCAGGAGTTACCCTTCACTGAAAGTTT
The DNA here is from genome assembly GCA_008921705.1 of Burhinus oedicnemus. Taxonomy (NCBI): domain Eukaryota; kingdom Metazoa; phylum Chordata; class Aves; order Charadriiformes; family Burhinidae; genus Burhinus; species Burhinus oedicnemus. Next base: position 345,900 of record VFFE01007678.1, on the reverse strand, counting down.
TTAGATACGTCCAAACACTGTGGAGTTGTTTTATGAGGCATAAGACTGCAAATGACTAGGATCCAGGGACTTAAAAGCATCAGAAGTTAACGTATTTTTTTAGAGGAAAATCTTATGCTTGAATTTAAGAAATGGAAATTAAGGTCTTTACAATTCTGTATTCAAAATATAATGGAACAGTAGAGGCAGAACACAAGGCACATGGATGAATACAAATCATTGTGCAAGGAACTATTGTGGAGGGGTGGAAATACAAGAAGACTGGAATATAATTAAAGGACGGCATGAGCCTTTTGGTAGGAGGATGTTAGAAATAATTTCAATCCCATTACAGAAGCAGTAGTGGATGCAAAAGCTTTGTTATTGGCTGGGCAGCAGTGCCGAACTCCTGAAGATTTCCAATTGATGTGGGTGTATAAAAAATCGGTTGAATAATACTAACTCAATTATAGCTATTGTGCATTTCAATTTGCTACACTATTGAAAAATGGACCATGTGGGGAAAAAAAGAGGAAGGAATAAGTAGAGAGTAGCTTGAAACACTAACAAACCTTAGGATATCGTAAATATTTAATTCTATGAATTGAGTAAGATGTGGCTGTTGTTTATAAGGTATAATCAACTACATGAAAATGGCTGATTAATTTCTGCACAGACTAGTATCTTTATAAGCGTGAAGTAAACTGAACCTTTGCAGTCTTTGTGATACATATGTGCTGAGTTTTGCAGATTGTTCCAGGACTTCCCGCAAAGCCTGGCACTCAACTGGATAGACATGAAGTCTGTAAGTGTGATCCTGAGCATTGCTGGAGCTCATTACTGCCCCTAAGGTGAAGTTAGCACAAGGATGTACAGGAACTTGGTGTGTCACCAGGAAAGGTTTAAAAAGCAAGTATTAGGTGTACATTGCAGCTTAATGTTCTTGTGCCGCCTTGCCAGTCAATTCAATGTTGTCATCACCTCTGAAAGCATCTATTTCAGGCAGTTTACTTTTTACGCTTATCACATCTATGCTGAATTTCCATTAGTGTCTGAGTTGCATGACTCTTGAAACACTGTACACCTGTGTAAACTGGCCATATGTATCTGCGCATTTCTAATCTTCGTTTCAGACAAACATGTTTCTGTTATTTCTGTATTGATTCATCCTAAACTATACAGCATTTATATCTAAACCTTCTCAGGATTTGCTAGTAAAAAAAGGTCAGTGGGAGCAGAAAGACAATGAAATTACATACCTTGGCCTAGACTGAGTGCTAGTTAACGATTTTTAAAGCTATTCATACAGTTTTCTACTCTTTAAGCAACAGAATCAAAAACTCTAGTTTAGAGCTGCAACAGTCAAACCATGCATATTTTTGATCAAAATAAGACTGGGAAGAACAAAATGCAATGAGGACACTCTCTGTATACCTACAATGGTGCAAGTCTGGAGCAGGCAGGTGAGTCAAGTCCATTCCTCTATCTTCTATCTCCTGTAATCAAAATTAACTCTTAATTTAGAAGAGGCCATTCAAAAGACCTGTGCATCTCTATATTAATACCAAATTGCTCTGGTCAGATTCTTAGGCTGAAAATAATGGGACGTAAGTGATGGTCACAGATATTGAAGATGGTTAAGGACTTGTTTTTTCTGCCTAAGTCCAGACATCACAAACTCTATTCTTAGTCTGCCTGTGTCCCAAGGAAATTACTGTAGCATGCAAAGATCTTGGGTGTTCAGAGGTAGACTAGACGTAATACATGCCAGTTGAAGGAGAGAGAAGGGACTGTTGTCAGATTATATCCGTTCTGCATAGGCTACAAACATCTTCCTTTTAAGTTGTAATTTTCACTGGTTATTGAAGGACAAACACCTCAGCTTACCTGTCTCCCAAAGCTGGAGATTTTGGAGGGAAAATCTTTGCTTCTCATCTTACAAGGTATTTCTGTGTCAGCAGAGGGCACTAACTCTGCCCTCCTGACTACGGGGAAAGGAAGGCTTTTTCTGTGAAAAGCCTAGGTTGTAAAATAACTTGCTTCAGTCTCCTACTGTTCCACAGACCTACTTGAACAGATCTTTTATCCTTTGTGTTTCTGTTTCTTCCATGTGGACAAGCCTGTCTTCATCTTGCTACCCAAGGACAACAAAGATATCTGTTACAGCAATGGGGACCATCTAAAAGCACTACATCAGGCATACGTTGAAATACTAGCTTTTTTTTTTTTAAATGTATTTTGAAGCATATCTGCTGTGGAGATTTGTCCTACAATAACAGATGTAGATATGACAGGTACCAGCACTTTGTCTAAAAGCCCATCAGCAGAGCAAGAACAGTCCTTGGGAGTAGTTACGCCTGCTTGTCCCTGGTAACAGAAATCTTGAAGTAATTTTTTTCGGTTGTTTTAACATTAAAAAAATCAAAGCAAAAGACATCTACTCAATGACACTTCTTCCAGTTGTACTGCCATCAACATTGACATCTTCATTACTAGTGCAGAATTTAGTACATGGGCACTGATTGTGTTCTGCTTTAAGTTACAGAAACACTGCTATCGGTATCATTAGCTTTGGTTCTGCCTCAGGTTTACTCCTCTTACACTTCTATAGCTTAACGTGTTGGCTATTTCCTAAAGAAGAAATAAACAAATGGAATTATTGCACAACATTTAAATAAGAAATAAAGGTTATGAAATACTGCCTGTGAGAACAAACAGATTGAGCTGCTTTACTGAACTGAATGTTGTGTCCTACTTCCAAAAAAGACGTTGCTAGTATAGACAGAGGTCTGCAGGAAAAGCAATACTTCTGACTGCATTACTGTTCTCTAGCGCTCTTCATTCTGGTTTTGAGTAATGCCTAGAACTGTATGCATAAGACCAGAGAAATGCATCTTTGTGGTAATGATCCAGCCTATGCTACCCTCCACATGCACTGAAACTTTAGAATTTCCAATATTGGGGCACTATCTAGCCAGCAGTGAGTATCGTCTTGGTTTCTGTCCTTTTCAGCTGGCAAGTCTATTTTGTACAGGAAGAAATTGCTTTTCTGACTATGACTGAAACTTCCCCATACACATTTTAATGTTTATATGTTTTTCTGGTCCTCACTGATTTAAAAACAATGGAAAGTACAAGGTATATGAAGAGTTGGTGTACAATACATTCAGAATTTACCTGAAAACAAAGAGGGGAACTATGACTTCAATTCAGTGAGATACGTAAGCATGTATATAACAGTAAAAACTTCACTGGTCCCTTTGATACCTTTAAATTGTAGTTGTGACTCTTGTCCTACTAATTTTAGGAGCTTTGAGCATATTTCCAAGTCTTCTTTTACAGGATTTTTTTTTCTTATAGTGCTATATGAATGTCACTTGGAGGAGGAGTAAAGATATTTCAAGAGCCTCTTGTATTTTTCTAGTGTAACATTAAGCATATAAGATGCTCATAAAAATGCAATCAACTATCAAGTACATAGACTGTGGAAATGTCAACTGCTTATACTGATCACTTTAAAAAGAGATGGAATTTTGGTGTTGGTATTAATCACTATAACAATTCTGTTGACAGGAAGTATTTACCCTTATTACAAAAGCTATGGAGTACAGGGAAATCCAGTAATGCTGTGCAAGCTATTAGAGATAAGGAAAGATTCTATTTTTTGTTCACTTTTGAAATACACTGCTTGACTGGCCTCTCACTGAGGTTATTAGAAATATTGGCATTGTGTACTGAAAATAGACTTGGACCTTTAGCATGCAAAGTGTTTGCTCTCAGGTTCTTGCTTATCTTCTAGTGCTAGCTATGTCATTACCTAAATTTCTCCAAGTTTTAAATATTCCACATTGTTGTGTAGCACAATGTAAATACAATTACAAATATAGTTTTCTTTTTCAAAAAGTGGAGACCACATCTATTCTAACCATAAATGTTTGAAGAGAACCGGTAGGGTTGTCTGTCATCCCTTTTGACATGTGGTACAGCTTTGCTGTGAGCAACATTATTACATGAAAGAACCTATTATTGTTGTTTTTTCTTCTTCTTTCAGGGTGATGTTAACAAATAGGCATCATCTTTGGAAACTTCTTTGATGTTGCCTGACTTTAATTTCAAATACTTTTTCTCACAAGAAAGCTTAGAAGTTGAATATTCTTAGAAAAATGTCAGTAGAGGAAAAACCTGTTTAGGTTTTGTAGAGAGCATGAGTTCTGATGGTAGCTTTTTACAAATGAAAAGTTTTGCTTCAATGTTTTTATTAAATTACATAAAATCATGTACCTTGATAATATTATCACAACAAGCAAGCTTTAAAATACTTCATTTTGCACTATCATTTTGATTTATTTGATTGCCCTTAAATTTCATTGACACTTTCTTCAACCTAAGTGGAAAAAATAATGAAAAATCATGTCATATGATGCAAGAATTACTGCCCAAAACTGATGAGAGCACAGGTAAAATGTCTTCCTGATCAACCTGGTAAATCCCATTTCTTTAACATGCTGCCAAGAGGAAGGATTGCATTGTGTCTGATCCATTTGACTGGAGATTCAAAGTCTGAAGAGCAAAGATCATAAGACAAAAATGATTGTTCAAGAGTTTTGTTTAATGGAAGGTTACTATAACAGGAATTTGTCTTTTCATGTGCATTTTATATGCAGCATTATGTTCCCCAGTGACTGAAACTTAAAGATGAAATAGAGAGAAGTTAATGTCATTTTGATATAGTTCATTTCACTTAGAACAATATGTAGTTCACATATTGAGAATTTTATTTCAGTAAGTGTTCATTGACACGATTTCTCACCAGTGCCAACAGATAAGTAAGAAACATAGAAGTCTTCTATCATACAAGTTTAAAAATGTCAGTGTGGGATAATTCTGTTTGTATCTTGATGCAAATTTTCACATCTCTATTCTATGTGTATATAGCCTTTTTAGTGGTCACACAAGGTAGAATTGATCTATTGGTATACAACCACTTCCAGTTCAATGAAATTTGGTGACGGTCTTACACTGAGATTTATGTTCTTTTTGTTTTTTCCTTCTGCAGTTAATGTTTGTGAGGGCATGCAAAAAAAGGTGTAATGCCAAAGAGGAGACCAGGTGTGACATGTCCTACTCAGCCAGTGGGCACAGCAGCTAGATTCCTCCTGGGGCAGGAAGGCTGCCTGCAGTCACCTGAGCTCCATGTGCCCACAGAGAGCTGCTTGCTTTCCAGCTGCAAGCTGAAATCTCTGCTACTCTCTTACATCAATTAGATGACCTCATAAAATTAATGAGACATGTTTTTACAGCCTTCTCTCAGACAAGGCAATAGTGATCACTGTATTGTATATGATATTGTGTTTAAACTGTCAGCACAGAAAAAAATCATACAAATCCAGTGTAAATAATTCAAGTTGCATAAAGTAATTACTAATCTTAAAAAAGCATAAAATATGCACAGTTAGCTAATAAATGACAAATGCATAATTTATTCAATGTAAAACGGAAGGGAACAGAGGTATTAACATTTTAACTACGGTTACTCTTTTCCTTTGACAAGCTATTACTGAACCGCCAGATTTTTAGTTTTATCATGTTTATTCAAAGCCTTGCAGCAATATGGAGATGTGTAATGATTTCAAAGGACATATGTGAACATGTCTTTGTCTGTATATGTGTCTCATATAAATGGGTTATATATATAGAGGGGGACTTTTTGTACTACTTCCTTTCAATCATTCACACTGCCAGTAGTTGGAGGAAGTTAGCGGGGCTGTAAACTTAACATGTAGGTTCCCTAAAGAAACATATTTGCTAAACTACTACTTCTTTTCTTACCTCAAAATTCCATGATCTTTGTGCACACATACAAGCACAAAGCACTTGTGAAATAGCCAGAGTTTATATTTTTGAGAAAGTTTTGACAAGATTGAAAAGATCTTGATGTAGTTCCTCAAATAATGTTTCACTTTTTGGAGCTCAGACAGCTTAGTTCACAATAAATAACAAACCCTTAATATTAGCTGTAATATAACGTTAAATGTTTGTGAGACTGTATGTAAATGAATATATTATGGGGTGCTAGCGAGGGTCTGCAGCCTGTTGCTCTGAGTTGTGCTGGTTACACTGCAGTACATTTGAAGTCTTACAGAGATGAGCCAGGGGCTCCTGAAGTAATAGGAGCCAAGAGGGACACACTAGTGAAATACCCCAAACCAATTCAGGGGTGTTCCTCTAAGAAGGTGACACGACCGACAGCCTAGCTGAACTGCCTCTACAGCAATGCACGCAGCATGGGCAACAAGCAGGAGGAGCTGGAAGCCACCATGCTGCTAGAAAGCTACAACCTGGTTGCCGTTACTGAAACCTTGTGGGATGAATCCCATGGCTGGAGTGTGGCTATCGGTGGCTACTGGCTGTTCCGAAGGGACAGGTGAGGAAGAAGGGGTGGAGGCATCGACCTCTACATCAAGAAATGGGTAGATTATGAAGAGCTGTCTCTGAAGAATAACTATGAGTAAGTTGAAAGCTTATGTGTAGGAAAAAGAGACCAAGGCAACAAAGAGAACCTTGTGGTTGGTGTCTACTACAGGCCACCCGATCAAGGGGAGCCTATTGACGAAGCCTTCTTACTCCAGCTACATGAGGCATTGCACTTGCAACTTCTCGTCCTGCTGGAGGACTTCAACCATCCTGACACCTGTTGGAAAAGTAGCACAGTGAGCTATACGGAATCCAGGAGACTCCTGGAATGCATCGAAGGTAACTTCTTAAGTCAGATAATGGCCTTACCAGAGGCGATCTGATACTGGACCTGATGGTCACCAATGCAAGTAAGCTCATTGATAACATCAAGATTGGGGGCATCCAGGGCCGCAGTGATCATGCACTGGTGGAGTTTGCAGTCCTGAGGAATATGGGTCAGGCGAAGAGTAAAGTCAGGACCCTGAATATTTATGAAAGCAGACTTCCAGCTCTTCAAGGAGTTAGTCAGTTGGCCCCCCTGGGAAACTGCCCTCAGGGACAAGGGAGCAGAACAGAGCTGGCAGATCTTTAAGGACGTTTTCCATAGAGTGCAAGAGCTCTTGATCCCCAGGTGTAAGAAATCTGGAAAGGAGGGCAAGAGACAGGCAAACTAAAGTGCAAGAAAGAGATGCACAGGCAGTGGAAGCAGGGACAGGTGTCCTGGGAAGAGTATAGGAATGCTGTCTGTTCATGTAGCGATGGAATCAGGAAAGCCAAGGCGTAGCTGGAGCTGAACTTGGCAAGGGACAAAGAATAATGAGAAGGACTTCTACAGGTATGTCAGCCAGAAAAGGAAGGTCAGAGAAAGCTTAAACCCCCTGATGAGTAAGACTGGCAAATTGGTAACAACAGACGAGGAGAAGACTGATGTACTCAACAAGTTTTTGCCTCAGTCTCCACTGGTAATCTCTCTTCCCACACCATTCGACTGGATAGACTGCAAGGCAGGGACTGGGGGAGCAAAGTCACTCCCACTGTAAGAAAAGATCAGGTTCCTGACCACCTGAGGAACCTGAACATACAGAAGTCTGTGACACTGGACAAGATGCATCCCAGAGTCCTGAGGGAATTGGCTGATGTAGTTGCCAAGCCACTCTCCATGGTATTTAAAAAGTCATGGCAATCAGGTGAAGTCCCTGGTCACTGGAAAAAGGGAAACATTGCGCCCATTTTTAAAAAGGGTAGAAAGGAGGACCCTGGTGCAAGGTTGTAAAAGATAGCCAATTGTATCAGCTAAATGGACGCATGAAGGACGCATGAACAGGACACATAAACCAATAAAAGATCACTTAGTGGTGTGTGTACAAACAAGTAGAAAGTATATAAGCAGTGTAATATTTTAATAAAGGGTCTTCGATTTACCCTTTATTGGATTCCGTGCATCAATCCACCACAAACGGCGCCCGAACAGGGACTTGAAGTCTGCGGGACAGAATCGCAGTGGAGAGCGACCGGTAGCGGAGCCTGGCTGAACGAATAATCAGTGGTTGGAGAGCTGAAGAGTCCGGACGAAGCAATCACCCAAATCAGGTGAGCAGCCCAGAACAATGGGAGCAGCAATGTCTGCAGAAGAAAAGTCAGCGGTAACTTTGTTTAAGAAGATATTAGAAAAGCGCAGTATTAAGTATGATGAAATGCAACTGCACATGTTGCTAGCCTGGCTTAAAAGCCAGGGTGTAGCACCAGAATTGACTGAGGTATTTGAAATATGTACATGGGAAACAGCTGGACAAGTTTTAAGGGACGTGGCTACCAGGGGGGACTCCAGCGCAACGGGCTTGTTAACAACATGGCGCTTAGTTACAGGCTCCTTAAAGCAGCTAAAGGCAGATGGCACTGCAACAGCTGCTGCTGCAGCAGCAGCCACTGGGGGAGAAAGACCGAAAGAAGCAGCGGCTGCCATGGCTAAAGAAGTAGTGCCCACTTCACCTCCCCTGCCTGATTTTCCACCACCACCACCTCCTATAAATATGAATTCGTTGTTTGCAGAGGACCCGTACAAAGAGAAAAATAGAGGGGACTTTGAATGTGTTAAAACAGATTATGATCCAAGGAAACATTGGCAAGAGTTGTGGCAACAAGCCGAAAAGAGCGGCGAGCACGATATTGCTGCTCTCATAGCGTGTCCTGTCATTCGAGATGCACAGGGGCGGCGTGGCACCCGCGGGCGGCTAGAGTGTGAGAAGTTAGTGGCGCTGCTGCGGTGCTGTGAGGGGACGGAGACGGCTGGGTTCTGCGAATGGCAGCGGCCCCTGATCAGCGGGATGCTCACGGACAACACCGCCACCTCCAGCAGCGATGAGGACGAGGTGTCCAAGGTTGAATCATTTATTTTGGACCAAGAAGATCCTGATAACCCAGTACTTAAAACCACGTCGGAGTTATTCTTATCGAGTGCTGCAGAAGGCACGAACACAATCAAACTGCCTTTTGTTTATCCATGGAACAACTAGAACAACCATTCCATACATGTCTTGTGGGATTGCCTATAGATGATGTAGGGGTGATAAAAAAGGAGGCAGAAGGAAGACTAGCTACATATCAGTGTAATTCTACCACCAATAATGTTAGTGTCTGCTTTGAAGATTGGGATAAGTGGGTGGCTCAAATCATTATTAAAAACGGGGCTATTGGTCGTCAGTATATTTTCATGTATCTTACTGTTTTTACCCTGTTTATTGTCATGTGTCCAAGTAATGATGCAGAAAATGGTGCAAATATATATATATTGTTGAAAAACAAAAAGGGGGAACTGAGGAGGAATTAGGCATTGTGGGATTGAAAGGGTTAACAGGATTGAAGTACTGAAGGGTCCAGGTCATGTTCGAAGGCAGGAGACTTGTGTGTCTGGAACAGGAGTAAAAACAAGATTAGAAGGAAATAAACAAGCGAGTGCATGACCTTTGTTTGTGAAAGAGGGAACTGCAAGGTTGTAAAAGATAGCCAATTGTATCAGCTAAAGGGATGCATGAAGGACGCGTGAACAGGACACATAAACCAATAAAAGATCACTTAGTGGCGCGTGTATAAACAAGTAGAAAGTATATAAGCAGTGTAATATTTTAATAAAGGGTCTTCGATTTACCCTCTATCGGAGTCAGTGCATCAATCCATTATACTCTGGGAACTACCAACCTGTCAGCCTCACCTCTGTCCCTGGGAAGATCATGGAACAGATCCTCCTGGAAGCTGTGCTAAGGCACATGGAGGACAGGGAGGTGATTCAAGACAGCCAGCATGGCTTCACCACACCCAGGTCCTGCCTGACCAACCTAGTGGCCCTCTATGCTGCAGCAACTACGTCAGTGGACAAGGGAAGACCTACAGATGTCATCTATCTGGACTTCTGTAAGGCCTTTGACAGGGTCTCCCACAACATCCTTCTCTTTAAATTGGAGAGGTATGGATTTGATGGGTGGACTGTTCAGTGGATGAGGAATTGGTTGCATGGTCACATCCAGAGGGTAGTGGTCAACAGCTCAATGTCCAGATGGAAATAAGTGACAAGCGGTGTCCCTCAGGGGTCCGTGTTGGGACCAGTACTGTTTAATATCTTCATCAGTGACATAGGCAGTGGGATGGAGTGCACCCTCAGCAAGTTTGCTAACAATACCAAGCTGAGTGGTGCAGTTGATGTGCATGAGGGATGGGATGCCATCCAGAGGGACCTGGACAGGCTTGAGAAGTGGGCCCAGGTGAACCTCATGAGGTTCAACAAGGCCAAGTGCAGGGTCCTGCACCTGAGTTGGGGCAACCCCCAGTATCAATACAGGCTGGGGGATGAAGGGATTGAGAGTAGCCCTGCCAAGAAGGACTTGGGGGTACTGGTGGATGAAAAGCTGGATGAGAACCAACAATGTGCGCTCACAGCCCAGAATGCCAACTATATCCTGGGCTATATCAAAAGAAGTGTGGCCAGCAGATCGAGGGAGGTGATTCTTCCCTTCTACTCCGTCCTGGTGAGACCTGATCTGTAGTATTGCGTCCAGCTCTGGAGCCCTCAGCACAGGAAAGACATGAACCTGTTGGAGTGGGTCCAGAGGAGGACCACAAAAATGATCATAGGGATGTAACACCTCTCCTATGAAGAAAGGCTGAGTTGGGGTTGTTCAGCCTGGAGAAGAGAAGGCTCCAAGGAGACCTCATTGCAGCCTTTCAGTACTTAAAGGAGTCTACACGAAAGATGGGGCAAACATTTTAACAGGGGCTATTGCAATAGGACAAAGGGTAATGATTTTAAACTAAAAGATGGTAGATTTAGACTAGCTACAAGAAAGAAATTTTTTACAATGAGGGACATGAAACACTAGAACAGGTTGCCCAGAGAGGTGGTAGATGCTCCATCCCTGGAGACCTTCAAGGTCAGGTTGGATGGGGCTCTGAGCAACGTGATCTAGTTGAAGATGTCCTTGCTCATTGCAGGGGAGGTTGGACTAGATGACCATAAAGATCCCTTCCAACCCAAACTATTGCATGACTCAGTGATTCACTGATTCTATTTTAATTAACCATGAAAATTAATTTGACAGAAATCCAGAGTTGTCAAGACTCAGCACTCAAAACTCATGCATCTTCCCTCAAAAAAAAAAAAAAGATTCAAATTAGATAAGGTTCTTTGTATCTGCCTGCTGGTTTTCAGCCTATAGTTTCAATGTTTTCTTTGCAACTCAGAGGAATAGGAAACAATGAAATCTAAAATTCTTATATCACCATGTGACCTCAGGGAACTGAAGTTTTAAGAAAAATACCAATTATAATGAGTCTGGTGGTAAAGCCATCCAATGGCATCACATTGTTTTTCGTGCATCTTAGTTCTTAAAATATTTTCCCTTTTATTTTCATTCTCCGGTTTTTAATACTATGTTTGATACCATGTTTCCTTTAAGAAGCCCCTGGGTAGGCATTCATTGGGAAGCATACTCGTGTTAATTTTGAGTTCTCTTAACTATATATTGTTAAAATAACAATGGTTTAAAAATTTATCTCCTAGGCAGGTCGAATCTTTTGTCGATTCTTTTTGGGTGAGTAGATTTTCAGATTATTTTAAGATGGAAGAACTGGTTGACATCTTCAAGACATACGAATTTCACCCTTATTCTTCATACAGAAATAAAATGGTAGCCTTCACCTACCTGAAAAATAACTGTCTTTTTCTTTTCCTCTCTCATTGGGCAGAGAAGAGAATGCAGGAGTTGATTAGAAACACAAAAAGAGCTCATCAAGACTAGAAATGCTGGGAGATTTTTTTAATGACTTGCATATAAATGGGAGGAGAAAAGAAAACTATCACTAATAGAGAGGAACTAAAAAAAGAGATATATCGTTCCTTTTCTCCTTTTTATTCAAGGAAAAAGGCAAGTACTTCTGAGATCAACTTGGAGATGACAGGAAACCACATGCTCTTACTGAATAAACTCTTCTATGAAAAATAAAATCCCCAAAAAGGAAGCATGGCTATTGTGAATATCGTATTCTTCAACTGTCCTGGTTTAGGCTGGGATAGAGCTAACTTTCTTACTGGCAGCTGGTGTGGTGCTGTGTTTTGGATTTGGATTTTGGATTTGGGATGGGAACAGTGTTGATGGTGATCTTAGTTGATTCTAAGCAGTCAAGGACTTTCCAGCTTCTCATACTGGCCTGCCAACAAGAAGGCAGGGGACACCCAAGAAGCTGGGAGGGGACACAGCTGGGACAGCTTACCCCAACTGACCAAAGGAATATTCCATACCATGTGACATCATGCTCAGCTGAGGGAAGAAGGAAGTGGGGACATTTGGAGTGATGACGTTTTGTCTTCCCAAGTAACTCTTTCGTGTGATGGAGCCCCGTTTTCCTGGAGACGGCTGAACACCTGCGTGCAGATGGGAACTAGTGAATTAATTCCTTGTTTTGCTTTGTGCGCTAAAACCCATGAGTTTCCTCACTTTAACTCTTCTGATTCTCTCTCCCATCCTGCCAGGGTAGAGTGAGCAAGTGGCTGTGTGGTCCTAGTTGCCCACTGGGGTTAAGTCACGACATCAACGTGGCTTCATTTTAAGTAAAATTAGGAAGTAATGCAATGTTTTTATCCTTCGTGGCCTCTCCCTGCATTTTGGAAATGAAAATGTGGTCTTTGCATTAATTTGTGAACCCTTCGAAAAAGATTTTAGTATCTATTTTTTTTGGTTTTCCCTGCTTGAAGCTTTGAACTTATTTCAATATTTCTTTCAGGAAAAGAGCATGAACATCATGCAGAGCTTGACTACCTTGAGATCATATAGAACAGTATTGGAAAAATTTAAATTTGCCAGCTATGCTTTTGATTATTTCTGGGACTAATTAAAAAATCTTGAGGTAAGGTGTTGCCAAGATAAATATTGTGCACTATATTTTCAGAATCAGAACTTGGACAGTTGTAGCATCCATAGGAAATAAGAAAACAAATACATTAATGCATAACCCTTTTACTGATGTAACTTAGTGTCCTTTTTGTTTCTGAAGAACTTAAACCCAGGACTTCAAGATCTTCGGATCAGGAACCATCAATTCACAGCTACCCACCCTCTGGATGTTACCGGGGTTCTAAATATCAATATAATAAGGAAATATTTGAAACAAATCTAGAACCCAATTAACATTTCTATTTTATTCTTAAATGGCAAACTTGTACAGGTTAATAAACTCTTGGAGATTTTTCTGCTGCTGGGATGATGGGAGAGTGTCTATAGTCATTTCAGTGATATGAGCTGTACAAAAGTTTTCTAAGCACAACATAGAAGAAGCTGCAGTCAATTGGGTTATTAATTTGGATAGGAAGAGGAAGGAATGTAGTCTGTACAACTTACCTGTGTTACTAAAACATACTGTTTACATATCTATAAGGGCATTGTAAAGTTTTTAGGTATTTTAATATACTTGGATGACATAGGAACACAGCAGTCAACATGATTTCAAATGGACTGACAGGTTCAAAAACCTTAGGCAAAACCAGATCACATTTAACATCAGCTCTCTTCAGAGCAGTATTTGTTGTTAAAATCCAGTTTGTATCTCAAATGAGCTCTATCTTACTACACCACCGTGTTGTTTTATCTTCGCCATGGTCTTTATGATCTGAAGCTTGTTGAAGCAAGACAAATCTCCCAGTAAAATGTCATGTTTTTTAAGTACTGGCAGAGATGAATTAAAAAAATATGAAAAATATTTCCATTCCCTTCACAACTGATAACTGAGCAGCAGTTTTGAAACCTGTGAAGTTTTTTAGAGACAAAAAAGTTGGAACAACTTTCTTTTAGTATCATCAGTAAATCCCATAAGATTCTACTGATGCTATTCAGACCAAATCTGTGCCATGCGACTACAGAATGAAATAAATAAGCACTTGTGGATGCAAGTTGAATTAATGACAGCCTGTGTATCCCAGAGTGTGATAAATTATAGTTTGCTGCTGGCAGCAGAAACTGTTCAAACAAATATTTCTGCATTATGACAATTTCTTAAGGCTTCTATAGAATTCATGTATAATAGGAGAACTGCCTACAGGGAAGATTATTAGGAAATTTAGAAAAAGATTTTCATTTTGTGATTTCAGAAATGTCTGTAATTATCAACAGCCTATCATTTACTAAGTGGTTAGTTACACATGAGACCTTTATCTTGTACTGTAATTACAGTACAGAGAAACAATATACTTGTTATGGGTGACTGCACATAAGTGGGTGGTTAAATGTCATTAAAGCTGTTTTGGAATATATCTATTTGTGAATAAATATTTTCAGTTTTCCTTTTAGAAAATTTTACTGAATGACCCTTAGAAACAGATGCCAAGTAAGAAATTTCTGTATAACAGCAATATTTGTTTAAAGCATGTCTTGCTAAGCACATTAGAAACCCTGCTGATAAGGAGATTTTAAACTTGACCATAGATGAATCCTGTATTTATCACTACCTTTTATATCACATCTCTTTCAAAACCCCTTTGTGCTCACTGCATGTTGTTATTATCTATTGCTCTCATATTTTCTTTTTGTTTGTTTGAATTTGGAGAGATGTTCAGCTTTATTTACACTAATTGCTCATTGTCAGGAAAGCACTACAAATATTCTAATATTAATGTGGACAATTTTAGGACTTTAAATGAGTGTTTATCAACTCAATATTTTGACTTGGGAAGAACACCAAGATTATCCTTTAGAACTTGGTAGGAAAGGCCTGGAAACTTAAAATGAAGCTTTGATTTGATTGGGAGCTTGAACTACCAGAAAATTGTGCAAGTAGGCTCCATCCAAAAAAGAGGGTATTTAATTGTAACCACTCCTGACCTTCCAATATTACTTTAGAGCTTTGACTAAAATTACCAGTATGTATCCACCAACACATTCCCATGTCAGGTTTTGAAAACAGACAAGACAAACCTACTGCTATTTTAAAATTTGATAATAGCAGATAACATCAATTGGAGAAACCTTTCTAAGCTAATGTACTTGATACAACTACCTTTTACTCAAATCTGTTACGTTTGTCTGTTTTATATATGTCTGTTATGTTACAGATAAAATAACATATTTTAGTGTAACCATTTTTCTTTATACAGATATAAGATTTTAATAGGGGAGGTCATGGTCTGTTGCCATTTCTTCTTCTGCCAGATGTCCTCTATACGTGGTATGGGAAAGGGGAAGGCAGCTAACAGCCAGTGATTCCTTTGCTTCTACCAGTTTTACATCTGGATCTGTTTATCAGCTGAAAGAGCAGACTGGTTCTCTGCTGGACAGCTTCAACTAGGGTAGAAATAGTTTAAGTATTTCATGTTGTCTCAGAAGTGCTAAGTGGCCAGAGTAAACTGATGAACCCAGTCAGTACTTGTTTTTTGCAGGAGACAATCATGAGCAGGTTTATCTTTGTTAAATGAAAATTTATTTGCTCGATCTAGTGTAATATTCCAAGTTTGCTGTAAACCACGTCTGATACCCTTCCCCACAGTGATGAATGAAATGTTCCCACAGTAATTAATGTTATGTAGAGAAATGGATTGCTGGTGCGAGTAAAATGGCTGAATCCAGCTTTCTGTTTCCTGAGTGGTCTGCAAAAGGATATAAAACTCGGTAAGACAGGAGGTACGCTTTATGAAGTATATAGATTTCTTTAAAAATAAAAACAACTGTTTACTCTGTGTTTTTTTTGAAGAAAGTACCTCTGTTTAAACTTGACTATTTCCAGTACTTAATTTCATTACAACTTAGCCAGGTCTTCACCAGGAGTGTCAGCTCCAGTATTTACTGACAGGCTATGAAGCAAAGGGAAGGCTTGCTCTCCTAGCCAGTTACCAGTGTCTATCTACAAGTGTATAAGTACCTGCATTTCTGTGTATGTGTATGTGTGTGTGTGTGTGTGTATACGTACATAAAAATGTTGAAAATAGATATGTCTATATAAAGGCAAAGATAACAGTTGGCTATAAAATGAACAGCTGTTCTCGCCTTCCCTGTGTGTCAGACTGCAACGTTGAGAGATAATTACACAAGGAACATATCAAGAACTTCGTAAACATTTAGTGTACATAAATGTCACTTTTGTTCAAGCGTTACTTGCTCTGTGTTTGGCAGGCATAATCTGTGAAAGAAAATACCACTTGCTCTTCTTTTTTTTAAATTTTTTTATGTTCATACATTTCCTAAAAGAACAATCTGGAAGAGATCCACAGTTGCCACAGTAAAACTAGCCTAAGTAAGTTTAATATCATTCACAAGTAAGTTTAATATCATTCACATGAGTAATCAAAAGAAACAAAAGGTGTATACTGCGCCCAGTAGTTAGATATGCCCTGAAGATATTGAAAAGATATTTTAAGCCATGTGTTTATTAAAAAAATAGGGATTGTGGGAGACAGTAATAGTTCTAGTAGTTCTAGTTTTGCCTGCCTTCTAAAAACAATACAGCTCCATACACAATCTGATAAGCTCTTCTTACCTGGCAGATGGATGAACTGCAAGTACAGCATCTCATGGATACAGCTGTGACCTCCTGCAGCATATAACAGATACCAGGGGGATCTCTATAACATGCTGTATTTTGTAGCTGCTAATGTGACTACTCTGAAGAACTTTGTAAGGTGACCACTATGGGGTGAAACAGATGGTAATTCATTATTTAATGGGAGGTATCAATAACACAATTTATTAGATATATGCAGAGTAATTCAATATTTGACCATTGGTAGCAGTGACCAAACAAGGAAAATCTTGCCCAAGCCCAGGGTTTGTACGCAAGTTCTAGCCTACTTAGCTTATATAGGAATATATTTTATTGGTCTTGTATTGAGAGTTTGAGATTTGTAATTTAATTTTATGAAGCATATTCTTAATTCAGAGTATTTTACAATCCATTAGAAAAAAACTCCCAAAATTCCAAAGGTATTATCTGTAGTACACTATTTTTAAATATGGTAAATTAGAAGTTAGGGAAAAAAAGTTATAAACACATTAAATTATCCAGAGTGCTTCAGGTATTTAAGGAACTTAATTTTTTTCTCATAAATGAGATTTATGAGATATGGTTATACCTGTAGGATAGGTAGATCAGAAGCATCTGTTTTACGCTGAAAACTGTCACCCCAAGTCATGAGGGGGTTAAGCATGGATGAATTCAGACTTTCTTGATATTTATTTTAGTGTTTGTGGTTGATTACCACTATATTATTATTAACTGTAGCTGGACTGTATCTGGAGCAAAGATTTTGGATAATGGAGAACAAGTTGTTTCTATACTGTTATGCTGAACCTGTGTTTCTTGAACAGCACTATGCTTGACTTTGTGAGTAGCTGAAAAATGGATAAAGAAAATGCAAACTCAGTTATTTGCTGTTACAAAAATGCAGTTTGCCACACTGAGACTCAACTTTGAAGTGATATCCATTTTATGAGAAAGTTGTTAGAAGATGCAGGTGCTCTAGATCACTTTTAGCCTTTCAATTAATGAAGAAAAAGAGATTTAAAGAAGCATTAATTTCTTTTTTATGCTTTCCCATTGTTCAGATGAATAACATTTCTCTTGCTTTCAGTGGCTAAACTTTCAGTAAGCTTAATGTATTATTTTTCCAAGTCTTCCTGTAGCTATCCAGATGTCCATTGTGAAGCTGGTTATTTCTTTCCTTTTAATAAATAAGTTGTCCCCCAGATACCTAGCTGCTCCCAGATTTGACTGTGTTATTCACTTTGGGCTGCAGAGGCAGGAGGGTGAGAACAGGATGGAAAGAACAACCTCAGGGTCCTCCTCAAAGGGCAGGTGATGCCCACCATTATGCGTGCTGTCCCACTCCCTAGTCTGCAATGAGGGTAGGGCTCCTGCCAGCCTCGATCCTGCCTCTGTGGTACCCCTCAGTAGGAGCCTAAGAAGCAATGCAGGTAGAGAACTGGCTTGTAGCGATCCTTTTCCAGAATATTTTCTCAGTTTCAGGCAATCTGCAGATCAGGAAAATTCTTCAATGAAGCAGAAAAGGAGGATTGTCACAGGCTTGTAGGATATTTCTCAGAGGGATGAGTGGTCTCAGTCTTATTTCGTAGAATCATAGAATCATAGAATGGTCTAGGTTGGAAGGGACCTTTAAAATTATAGAGTCCAAACATCAACTTAACACTGCCAAAACTGCCACTAAACCGTGTCCCTCAACACCACATCTACCCATCTTTTAAATACCTCCATGGATGACAATTCCACCACTTCCCTCAGCAACCTGTTCTGATAGGTATTTACTGAGGAATGGTCAAAGATCGCTTCCATGACACATCTCCAGAACCACATCTCCACAAGGCATTTTGGTGTCTTTTTGTTTTTGACCTACTGAATATTTAAATCCTTGAAAGCTGCAGTAAAAGGGGACTGAGACTGTCCCGTGCTCTGAAATCAGAGTATGCCCTCTTGGAAGAGGATCTTCTGTGTAAACTGTAGATTTCAATCTTCTAAAACAGATGACAGAGCTGAAACTTGGATCTGCCACACACTTGGTAAACTGATCTGATTTACATGCTATTACAGAAAAAAGGATGGAGAGATGGGGTTACTGGTGGAATCTTTTGATTTTGCAGTTTTGAGAAACCAGCTTTCAATTTTCATTGGTTTTATGATAAATGTTTGAAAATGAAAATATGCATGTTGGGTGAAAAGGAATATTATTTTGATGCACAATGGAAAAGGCACTTTTCGCCTGTTTTTATTTTTTAATTGAAAAATGAACAAAGTATACTCAGTTCATTACTGTCTATCTTTTAAAAAATCCTTTAATAGGTAGTTACTAATTTTTAAAATAACATAAAAACAAGAATTATTTCTGAGGTTATTAAAATTCCTGAAATATATAAAATATGACAGCAGATTTTGAAAATTTTGACCTTTTCTCTTTCAGCTTCCATGTTTTGTGGTTTTGCTTGCTGGCCAGTACCTTTCTTCCTACAGTTTAGTGAGGCTGTAAACTGTGTGAAAGAGGAAGGCAGGGCAGTCATACAGAATATTGAAAAGGTTGAGGTAATAAAGCACCTGTCACAGATTGTATGAGATATTACAATTCTGGTACTTAATTTCAGTGACCATGGTTTCAAAGGAAAGAAGACAATGGTACAATACAGACTTAGTCTCCTGAAAAATATTACAGTGAGAATAGAAGTGGTAAAAACTAGAATGAGTCTTACTGCAATTTCAAATTGGTAATTTCATGGTTTTCAGAGGAGTTTTAGTGCTATATAAAGGAAACGGAGGCAAACAGAATGCAAAATTCAGCTCACTAAGATATGTGTGGAGTAAGATAAGACCATTATATCTTTCTCAATACATGAGGCTGTATTTCAGTCTCTCCTTACTTCCCAGAAAGAAATAAGGTGAAAGAAGTGATTCACATCACCAGGGTGAATGAAGTTTTATTGCCTTTGTTGTTCCAAAGTGTGTAAGCCTTGAATAAAGCCTTTCCTGGGATTGAGCTACTTGTAATGTCACTTTTCTTGGTGATTCTCTGGACTCTAATAATGCTTGAGCTTGTTATTCAGCGTCATGCCCAGCGTGCCCTCCTTCCCCTACCTGGCTGCCCATTTTCACAACCTTTGTAAAAACGTAACAAAATTTTATCATTCAGCCAGGCTGAAATTAGCTAGCAAGGTGAAAATGTAATGGTGTGGGTAGGTGCAGAAAGGGATTGCGTATGTCCTACTGGAGGAGGAGACTCAGTGGAAGGCAGACTGATGGAAAATTCAGGGACAGAAGGACAGAAAGGGCATAATTAGGGAAAGAATAAAGAAGATCAAAAGGGTAAAGAAGATCAAGGTAATGAGTGTAATAGTATTTGATGTGTCAGAAAGAAGGAAAGGAAGGCTCTTGCATTCAACAGTATTTTGTGTGTGTGTGCACATTTCTGAATTTGCAATAGATTTCACACTTTTCTGTAGTGGATGTTTACACGTGCCACATGCAGGTTGATTTCCACCTCTGAGTTTTAATTCTTCTAAAAAGCAATTCTTATTCCCCCACATACTTTCACCAAATGGAATATATGTATTTTTTTAAGTCTTTTCTTATGCTTTTTTGTTTGGTTTTTTTTGGTTTTTGTTTTTCATTAAAGGATACCCTTTGGACTGAGGATACCCCAGAAAAGTACAAAAAAGGGAAAATGTACAAAGGAAATGTATAAAGAGAAATCCAGTTGGACCCCAGGACTGAGGGGGAATTTGGAAAGGATCCTGTCATCAAAGGTGAGCAGAAACCTAACTCTTGCATATTTTCTTTCTATATCTTTTTCTCCCCACCACAATTTATGCTTATTTTTTTACCTAAAATAAAATAGCTTAAAAAGGATAGATTAGTGAATAGCCTAATGGATGGGACTTTCTCCTCGTATTCAGGTATCTGCGTATTCTCCAGTCTCTAGGGGATACTATGAGTTTGTGTGCTTAAGGATGGGGTCCATTGTTCCATGAGAAGAAGCAAGGGTGATGTTAACTGCCTTATTCTAGGAAAGTTTTTTCTTAAGAAGAAGCCCCAGTAGAGGTGGGCACATTCCTATCTGCTTCTTGGCTCTAATGGCATGAGCAAAAGCAAAAATTTGTGTTTGACCTTTGCGTCACTTTGTTCTGCTGGGCTATAGCACTATAATTTCCTTTGGGTTTGCTTTCAGCTGCAGATCCATGAGCTTTTTCACTTGTGCAACTTGTCTGTTCTGTTTTGACAGGTTTGTTAGCCCCAAGCTGTTCTCTCTCATACTGTACCTCACACTAACTTCTGAGTAGTTTCTTCTTTTCCCTGAGTTAATTTGGCATCTTACTGATGAGAAGAAGCTTCCTAATCAGCACTTTCCATCAACTCAAACTCTCCTGTTGAGCAGCAAAACTGAAAACCTTGTGTGACATACATTGAGATTGCCAGTTTAGATCTCTTAATTAAAAGAGTATTAGTAGCTTGCACAGCCATCTTTCCCCTCCCATTTCCTTCTGATGGTGGTTTTTTTGGGGGGAGGGTGTTTGTTTATTGTTGGGGTTTTTTAGTTTTTAGTTTATAGCAGATTTCACTTACATGCTGATATATTGCCAAGGGCAGAGAGAGAGAGAGAGAGAAGGAAGAAAAGTCTTTCTTGGATTTTCCTTTTTTTTCCCTCTGGGTAAGTAGCTGGCCAGGCTTGCCCAGCACACCTGGTTTTTTTTAAACTCCAGCTTTCTTAGTAATGTGGCAAGGCAAGTTATATTTTTGAATAATTCTGCCCCTTTTTCACATTTTTGTCCTTCACTTACCGAACAGACAAATAAAATACTTCATACCATTGTTCAATAATTCCAGACTCCATTTTTTATTAATAAATACAAACTGTAGTCAGATTCTAAGGCATCTTATCCATCAGTGCACTTGTCACTATTTTCTGTAAGTTTTATCTTCAACTGTCCTTAAAAAGCAGTGTGGTCTGGTGCTATAGCTTGGGAAAATGGAAGGGTTAGGGCTCATTTTGGTGATTTCTTTGAGTTGCTATGTGACTGTGACTAAGTTTATATCACTGTATCTTGCCTCTCTGCTTGTAAAAGTGAGGATACTGCCTTCTGCAAACCTTTGATTCTCTGTTAAAATGTGCCAAGTAAAATCCCAACTCTGTAAAGTCTTTATTCGTATAACTGACTTCAATTCCTTGACTAAACAAAGTATGGAGGTATTCACAATGCTTCGGCTCCTCAGACACATGAGGCTCAAAGCATGCAGCAGTATTCTGCCCCCTCCCATACCAATTTAAATTATATGTTGAAAAAAAGGTCATCTTACTTTACCAAGAACTCCAACCACTCATATTGTCATACTGATACTTCAAAATACCTAGGTGCAATACAGGTTTTTAGTAGTTGAATAGGATAGATGGTAGTTGGATAGTGGGAACTCAATAGTTTCTGTGAAGTTGCTTTTATTTTCATTAATTTGTTCATGAATTGAAGTAACATAAGTTTGTCAATATTCTCTGGTGTAAAACACTTTCTGTTCTTAGACTTATATGCTCCTCAGGCAAGGAGAGTAGTCAAGGAGCTGCTAAGCATCATTCCAAAAGCTATCACTTTTTATTCTCTGCTTAGAATTACCATTTTACCACCATAAGGACTTCATTCAATTGTAAGTAATGTCAAAGAGAATCTTTTGAAGGGCATAAATAACCATTTGCAGATTTTAATTAAACATGGTTAAAAATATTGTCAGCTTACTCATCCTCTGTTGATATACAGTATTCAAAGCCTGTTATGCCTTATGGAGTTCCGTGTGTTTTTAACCCTTTTAGAAATGTATGATGTTTTAAGTACGTTATAAAGCACTTAGTTAATTTTTAATTGTATGTATTACAATTCGATTTCTAACTATTCTGTTGCTTCTTTGCCTCCCTAATTCTGTTTAATTTACTAAACTCTATCTACCATGAACTTTCCTTGCTGAAATCAGGCAAGATCTCTTCCCATCTCTAACTGGTTTCTTTCACTATATGAGTACCTTTCAGTCTCAGTACTGGAAAACCGATTTTTTTTCCCCTCAGTTTGTGTTCTTGAGAATAAAGAAAATGCTTGTTACTGGAGTTTTTATTATACTTTCAAAAGCAGAGAATGAAATGACTTTAGATAAATGTTTATATTTATTAACCTGTTTCAGGATGTTTTATCTCAGAGTAATAATAGTCTGGCTCATGGGGAATAATTTTAATCAAATTGTAGTATCTGGTTCACATTTATTTGAAAAGAACATTGATTGTCACCTTTTTGTCTGCATTCCTGTTACCTACAATGCCTAAAATACCCTGTAATCTAATGACAATGACTGATGCAGTTACACTGGTACAGAATTTAAACGAATACCCACAACTCTTTTTACAAATAAATTGTTTTCTTTTTGATTTTCTGGGTATATTTTATGAAGCCTGTTCTGTACGTTGCTAAAGTAGTTATTTTTGTTTTGTGTTAAAGGTGAGGTACATTTCAAACAACTGAGCTTATATTTGTCTTTCATCCAGTGCAAATGCAGTGCAACAGCAAATGCAATATCAAATACTGCAAGCCATGGGCAAGTTTTTATGCTTTATCCCAACACTTAGCCTTTTCATAAGGTGAGTACCAAAGCTTCTATTATCTTTTGTGCAAACTAGAATGTCATATTTGATGCTTGACTACAGGAGCAGGCTTCAAGTCAGGAGAGAAATATATCTAAAAAGGGGAAGTAAAGATATTAAAAAAAAAAAAAATGTTTCCCTTTGCTGTAGTGTTTGCCTGGCTAGATAAAATCTGTAAAATTTTGAGGAAAATATTAAGATTTTTTTTTCATTTGGCACACAGTACCCTATCAGGCCTGTGAGAGACTGTCTTTAACATGATGATTTTGGCTCTGTTCTTAATGGTGTCATTTGTAGTGTACAGGACCTTAAATAATCTGTAGGAAATGATACATTAATTTTGGCTGGACTACTTAATTGTATTTACCTCCACCATTTTGAGTACCTAAGCACTTAAACAGAAAACCGGTCTTTACAAACAGCCCAACAGAGCGCTCTGATGACCCTCTAAGTACAAATTACATAATACTGAGTATTTTGAGGTTTTAGTATTCACATGTTAATTTTATGTAATGTTCTGTCACACAGATTTTCAGATATAAAAATCTCCCACTGAATGATAGGGCAGTAATTTGCATTAAAGGGCTCCTTTTGTCTGTTCTGATTAGCAATAACACTTCTCTAGTTAAAAACGTGGCTTGCCATGACAGTTACATGTGATGAACAATCTTGTTTTTGCAAAGTCTCAGGACATCACACCATTCACGCATTTTAAACAGTAGTTTAGCTAGCATTGTTCGTGTGGAAATTCACATCTCTTTCGAACACAAGTTTCTTTGCTAGCCATCTCAGTCCTAACATCCTTTTCTCTGCGCAGCAGAGAAGGGAAAGCAAACATTTTGCTCAGATCGACCACGCCTCAAGATCAGAGAAGAGGAATAAAAACAGAATTCAAGCCCCCAGTTTGGGTCACTTGGTTTGTTATGATCCGAGTAAGACAAGGGCTCAGGCTCTGTGAAGGATAATTTTAAACGCTATTTATTAGCGCTAACAAAAAATAATGTAGATAATGCTATGTCGCTCCAGATGCTGGGATTCCTGAGCTGTGCAGCATTGAAGGAACTTCTGGTCAGGGCACAGCACAAGGTGCAGACCCGATCCCTGGACGGGCCTCCCTGGTTTGCTCTTATGAGCTCTTATGGGATTTTCTTACAAGGAAAACAGCTCTATTCATCATTTCTAGAATGCAACAAAAGAATGTTCCCATGGAAATTTGTTGCTGCAGCTCTCAATGGAGGCAAGGACACGCAGGTAATTTACCTGTTGCTACTGAGTGGGAGCTGCCTGCAGTCTCCTTTGTTGCAAGCAGCTGGAGAAGTTTACGCTGCACCTGAGGGATGTGCACAGCACAACGCAGCCGGAAGGCCAGGCTGTCCTGTCCGTGCAGCACAGCACAGCACAGCACAGGCTTGGACCTGGTCATGTTAACCATGCTGTGAATCCTAACTCCTCGGCGTGCAACGGTCTCAGGGTCAGGAACGCTACACTCCCTTGCCCTTGAGCCCTGTGTAATCCTCCTGCCTGGTGTGCTCTGCTCAACGTGAGGAGTGTGACAAGCCTAGGAGCTGTCATGGAAGGGAAAATGTGTGGTTTTAGCAGGTTTCTCTTTGAATTTTAAGGGACAGTGCATCATAAAAATACTGGTCCTGTCTAGGCTTACATTGCAGGAGCTACTACAGTCAAAATCCTCCTTTTTTTGCCAGAGTAAAGTTGCAGGAAGACAGTGGTTAATCAGGCTCAGTTTTCTCTCAAATCATGTATCTCATTTGGCAGTACTGCTAAAAACACCTGAGAACCCTCAGCATGAAATTTGTTTTCATATCTGATTTGTCTATCTTTGGTTTTACAGCTTGTCCTTGTCTACCAATTGCTATGCAAATTGAGAGAGTTTGACATGCTGTGTGCTTGCACCAGCAAGGGACCACATCTTACTCAGGCAAACTCTTGAGAGTTTTCCTTAAGTCATGTTGTGCACTGGCTGCAAGGAGAGAAGTTGATTCTGTGTTAAACCACAGGAACATGACTTAATCTTTTTGACATCTTCTGCGTTCGGGAACTCAGTACTTTGGGGCAGTTTTGCTACGAAGCCTCCAGCTTATCATGCCAGAGTTTTACCAATGGCAACCACTTCTGTTCATGCAGGCAGAGGGAGCAGACCAGGGATGCGCTCTGACAGGCGAGGTTCTTCATGGATGTCTCCTAGCTGGCATTTCAAGATATCTAAATCTAAATAGACTTTGCCCCTGTTCATGTAGCCTAAAACAAGACACCAAATGTAGCATAGTTTCACCCGGGATTAAGAACGCCTGCACAGTCTTTTTAATGTAGGAGAGATTCCTATCCTAACAAGTTAAGCTGTTTGCTTTATGTAAGGCTGTTGAATCAAAGTTTAAGCTAGTATAATAATTCAGTATGATAAACCTTCTAAGGAAACATTATTATAGAATGAGAAGGCATTCATCAATTCCAGCTGCCTGTGCGAGTCTCTGAGCCCCCGGTGCTTGAGCGTTATGAGGTGCCTTTCAGCACCTATGCAGCAATCAGCTCAGGCACTTTTTTTTCTTTAAAAAAAAAAAAAAAAAAGAAATCTAGTCAAAGAAATAATTGGACACATTTATCCTCTGATTTGTGGAGCCGTTTGTGGTTTGTTACTGGCCGGAGAACGGTCAGGACTGTACTTAGCATTTTATCTAAAATCTATACCACCAAGATGCTCCTCTGATTAAAATTGCTCTGTCTTCTGTATGTACGTGGGCTGGGTGGCATGTAGCAAATAAAGGCAGCAATGTGAAGCTTCTCGGTAGTCCATTCTGCCAGTTTAAGGTTCTTTAAGCATTGTTCTCTCTTGCTGTGTTATACGCAAGAGACGATTAAACAGAGAAGTCATTTGCCAACTCAAAAGTAATGAGGAAATTTATTTCATAGAGCAGGACCACCTGGAACACGTCAGAGGCAATGCCAATAAGCTATCAAAGCACATAGGAAGTGGAAATTCAAGG
This sequence comes from Burhinus oedicnemus, assembly GCA_008921705.1. NCBI lineage: Eukaryota > Metazoa > Chordata > Aves > Charadriiformes > Burhinidae > Burhinus > Burhinus oedicnemus. Next base: position 319,827 of record VFFE01007678.1, on the reverse strand, counting down.
TCCTAAACTCAAAAGCTAAAGAGTCATCTAGTTTCTATGTTAGTACTTGATGTTGCGAAGTGTCTGGAATTGAGTTGTGGTGCATTGAGCCAATTGTTTCAAATTTCTCTCCCCTGTGTCTAAAATAGAGCTTTTCTTAGTAGCTAAGATTTTAAACAGCTTTATTAAGAATTAACAAACATTAGCTCTTGTCTTTTGTATAGTTTATGTGACTAAATTAGGAAAACAACAACAACAAAACTAAGTCAATTGCAGTGCCTTGCAGGTTCCTTGGCTTGGTCTAGTTTGGTCTTATGTTTCCTTGACTGTTCATACAGGCTGAAGGCACTTCAAAAAGTGCCTAGATTATTAGAATATTAAGTGTAAACTACTCTGATTGATGTTTTCTTAACTTGTAGTTATGGGTCCAGACCAATTCTCATGGTTTTATTTTTCTTGTCAAAATACAGTAATTTCTTTTTTCTTCCCCTCTAGTATCTTCTATTGCAGCTGTTTAGTGGCTTGCATTTCTGGATGTATTACCATTTTTTAAGTCCCAAAATAGTTTTACAGTTTAAAATTGATATTTTATAGTACAGTAATTAATATCAGCACATGCTCATTGTCAGTATTTAGTTTATAGCTTTTTAAAAAAATAATTTTAAATTCACCTTCTTTTGGGTTTTCCCTTCTGAATCTGCTCCTGCATGCAATCCTGTAAGCTAAGGGCAATCAGCTGGCATGGCAACATTATACAAAAATATAGCCCTGGTTCTGGAGAGTATCTTCATCACATACAAGTTTTGAATATGTAGATTTTGTCATTCTTATCTTGTAAGCAGAGAAATGTTAAAAATTCCTAGACTTCCCATCTTTATTCAGATAAAACTTCTATAATTTCCAGTTGGAAGCTTCTGTGTTAAACTAGGCTATTCAGATTTCATGTGAACTGCTGTAAGAGAGTCCCTGTCCAGGTCAGTGAGCTGAGTCAATCCTGAACAGAAGCCATTTGACTAACAAACTTCTAGGGTAATATCTCAGATCTGTGTTGGAATATAAAATCTATTCATGGTGACTGAAAAAATTGTGATGCCTTCTTACTATGTACAAAAAGGGTCATCTCTATTCAAACAGATTTCCTTTAGATCAAATTTCGAAGGTGATTTTAAGGAATGAGAAGTAGTTTCACAGATGGGTGCATAAATGTAAAAAATATTACAGTTACATCACTTTCAGGCAGTACTCCTGTGACCAGGTATATAAAATAAACCTGTGAGTACATGAAAGGAAAGTAACAGGGAACAAAAATTAGATTTTCCAATGTGTCTTTTAAATTTTGTTGTTGAGAGAAGCACTTGACATAGTTAAAAATGAAAAGATTTTTCAAGCACTGGGAAGCCTTATTCATGTTGAGAATAATTTCTTTCAGAAGAATTATGCATCTCTTGAAGAGATGAAAAGCTTCTAAAACCTTTGCAACTAAAGCCCACTGAAACAGACAGCACTGCTGTACAGATGAAATATCCCTTATCAAGACAGACTTGCGGCTCCAAGAGTAAGGTTTTGTTGTTACAGGTACAAAAAGTATTTTTCTGCAAACAGACTGTGCTGTCTTAACTAATAGAATTTTGATTTTAATGTATAGTAATAAAAACTTACTGGTGATCTATTTAAGGTAAACATGAAAACCTCCAAAATATAGTTGCTGAAAGAGTAATAGCTAAATAATGGAGTCTACTGTCCTGTTTCATTTTCAGACTGGTCCTGGATGAACACCATTAGTCAGATCAGGAATTTAAAGGCCTTTGCGACAGCAGCCTTGATAGTGGAAAGGGTCTGTCTGAGGTGGGAGGAAAAGAAGTCCTGTGATCCCTGTTAAATGTATTTCACTCCCCTTTTCGTGTGTGGTTTTTTTTTTTCTTACTGGAGGATAGTGTTTTAAATTGAGAAAAACGTGAATTCCATGTTTAAGTCCCTATACCAGACATAGAAAAATCATAGAATCATAAAACATTTTGGTTTGGAAGAGACCTTAAACATCATCCAGTTCCAACCCCCCTGCCATGGGCAGTGACACCTTCCACTAGACCAGGTTACTCAAAGTCCCATCCAGCCTGGTCTTGAACACTTCAAGGGATGGGGCATCCACAGGTTCTCTGGGAAACCTGAGGAGCGTGTCTCACCACCCTCAGAGTAAAGAATTTATTCCTAATATCTGATCTAAATCTACCCTCTTTCAGTTTAAAACCATTACCCCTCGTCCTATCACTACACTCCCTGATAAAGAGTCCCTCCCCATCTTTCCTGTAGGCCCCCTTTAACTACTGGAAGACCGCCATAAGGTCTGCCCAGAGCCTTTTCTTCTCCAGGATGAACAACCCCAACTCCCTCAGCCTGTCTTCATAGGAGTGGTGCTCCAGCCCTCTGATCATCTTCGTGGACCTCCTCTGGACTTGCTCTAACAGGTCCGTGTTCTTCTTACTTGGGGGCTCCAGAGCTGGACACAGTACTCCAGGTGGGGTCTCACCAGAGTGGAGTAGAGGGGCAGAATCACCTCCCTCGACCTTGCTAGCCACACTTCTTTTGATGAAGCCCGGGATGCGGTTGGCCTTCTAGGCTGTGAGTGCACATTGCCAGCTCATGTTGAGCTTCTCATCTACCAACACCCCCAAGTCCCTTTCCTCAGGGCTGCTTTCAATCCATTCTCTGCCCAGCCTATATTTGTGCTTGGGATTTCCCCGACCCATGTGCACGACCTTGCACTTGGCCTTGTTGAACTTCATGAGGTTGGCATGGGCCCGCCTCTCAAGCCTGTCCAGGTTCCTGTGAATGGCATCCCTTCCCTCCAGCGTGTCGACCGCTCCACACAGCTTGGTGTCATCGGCAAACTTGCTAAGGGTGCACTAAATCCCACTGTCCATGTCGCCAAAAAAGACATTTAACAGCACCAGTCCCAGTATGACCCCTGAGCAACACCACTCATCACTGGCCTCCACTTGGATATCGAGCTGTTGACAGCAACATTTTGAGAGCAGCCACTCAGCCAATCCCTTATCCACTGAGTGGTCCATCCATCAAATCCATGTCTCTCTAATTTAGAGACAAAGATGTCATGTGGGAAAGTGTCAAATGCTTTGCACAAGTCCAGTAGATGATGTCAGTTGCTCTCCCCTTATCTACCAATGCTGTGATCTCATCGTAAAAGGCCACTAAATTTGTTAGGCACGATTTTCCTTTAGTGAAGCCCTGTTGGCTGTCACCTATCATCTCCTTATTTTCCATGTGGCTTAGCAGAGTTTCCAGGAGGATCTGCTCCATGACATTGCAGGGGACAGAAGTGAGACTGATCAGCCTGTAGTTCCGCAAGTCTTCCTTTCTTCACTTTTTAAATGGGTGTTGTATTTCCCCTTTTCCTGTCAATGGGAACTTCACCAGACTGCCACGACTTCTCAAATATGATGAATAGTGGCTTAGCAACTTCATCCACCAGTTCCCTCAGGATCCGCAGATGCATCTCATCAGGTCCCATGGATTTGTGCACCTGCAGATTCCCAAGATGGTCTTGAACCTGATCTTCTCCTACAGTGGGTTATTCCTCATTCTCCCAGTCCCTGCCTTTGCCTGCTGCAACTGGGGCATGTTATATCTTTATTCAAACCTAGTGATGCATGGAAAAATAACTGACAAATACCTATTATCCTGTTACAGAAGAGAAAGAAGTAAAGATTAAGTAACCACGTAAGAGTTCAAGACTTAAGAAGACTTGACATTGATCAGGCAGACATAAGCCTTTCTGCCCCCCTAATCCTTATATAAGGGGAAGTTATTAGTCAGGTAATAGTCTTTTATTGCTGATAACGTGGCAGACAAGAACAGTGAAGAAATAATTTCTAAATAGCTCCATGCTGTGTTTACTTTAAGTCACCTTACTGGTGTCTTGTCTTGTTTTGTTCTTTGTGTGTAAATCTCATTCATCTAAATGTTAATATTTAAGGTCAAATTCATCAAGTTGCGGAAGATGCAATTCACTTCGTTGAATTCAATTTAGTGAAGTGTTTCTCATAAGTAAATTGTATAAAATGCTGCCTTTGTCCCTTGAGTGTGAGAAGACGTCAAATGGAAGTCATTAAATGAGATTGCAGTTTAATTACTTTTTTCTCCTTTTGAAAAGTGGACAAATACCACACTGTTAGTTATTTTCATATTTGCTGTCATGTACATTTTTTATTGTCTGCACCAGTTTCCTTTAAAAAAAACATTTCAGTCCAAACCTGAAAAATCTAACAGAAGTGGTATAACCTGGAAATTGGGATAAACTGGTTATCAGCAATGATATCTCTTAACTCTTCAAATGACAAAGCTCTTCTGAAGTTATCTTCTTGAAAAGCAGGTCAACTGTTTTTACTCAGTCCCTTGCTGAAGAGTTCAGGTGATGTTGGGTACCACATTAATGAGCAATACAGGGGCTCCTTGGCCCATTAGGGTTGTTTGTCCATCTCTCCCTGAATCCCCTTCTTTCTTTATTAATCAGAAGAAAGGTTTCTAATGAGTTTCCTCTCTATAACTAGTAGGAGCAGGAAAAAAATGAACTGTTCCAGGAAGAAGGAATTTGCTTTTGAACAACAGTTTGTCAGTTCCTGAGAATGAATGCAGCTGTCAAATATTTATATGCAATGCTTTGTCTTTTTTGTGTCTTTGTCTGTATGACTGCAAAATCACTTATATTCTCACATAGAAATATGGAGAGCTTTGTTTAAACAGCAAGATGCTGATCTCGTTTTTGTATGCTTAAGAGGTCTTTGGAAATGGTCATACTGAAGTAATTAGGATCATTTGTGAGGTAACGTTATTCAACATGAGAAACAATGAGATGCTAGGCTGTAATGTGAGCAGCATGATTCAGAATTTCAGATCATAGTGTTTACAGCTCAAATCATCCATTGAGCCTTCTGGTAGTTTGGTAATTAATTCAAAAACAATAAAGATTCTGCTTCGAGAACCTGAAAGGGAGAAGAGATTACTAAAGCGTAAGGGAACAGAGTTATGCAAGGTGACCTATTGGAAATTATATTCTGAATGCAGAAAATATCATCCATACTTTTTAAAGTGTGTTCAGAGTAGGCAATTTAGATAGATAAGTGCATATAATTTCATAGGCAGTTATTTCATTTCTACTTCTGTAATAGAAAAAAATATTTTCATTGAAGCTGAAGTCTAATAGTACATGAGCATAACTTTGTATTTATAACTCTGTGAAAAAATAATGTGTGCTTTCCATATTTTGAGCATAAGGAGTATCAAAAAACTCTAGCAAGTTGTAACAAGAATGCACAACCAAACCAAAAAAAACCCCTACCATGTAACATAAAACTCATGATAAAGAGGATAACTTCTTCCTTAAATGTTAGGTTTGTTTTATTATTTAACCTCTTATATACATCAGTTATGCATTCTGTATTTGTAATAAAGGCGTGAGAAAACAAACTGCAACATACTGAAGGTTCCACCCATTATTCTGATTCTTATCACACTTTAAGAATTTAATGAGTGTTGTAAAAGAAATAAAATCAGGCAATATTTCACTTCTATTCATTTTGAGTTCTACCTTATAATGGTAACTGGGAAAGACTCTAAGACTGGAAAAGAAATTCTGCTTCTTATCTTGTACATTTAGAAGTCATCACTATCCCTTTTTCACTTTACAAGGTTAATTTTTTTTTTCTTTATGTGCAAGAGTAGGGAGACTTCCTAAGAAGCAAAGCAATGTCAGGAAAATGAAGTTATAAATCCATAAGTAGTAGCTTGACAAAATAATACTTTCAGCTATAAACCCCAAATTAACCCAAAAGCAGAATGACTTAGATTTAAAATCAATTAACTTCCTTTATTTTTTAACATTTTGACTTACATTAAAGTTTTGAAATTTGAATATTAATCCAAAAGAGCTGCCTGCTTGTTTATGCTGTGCTTAGCAAAATGTGTGCTTATTTTTGTCTGTATTACTAAAAGCAACGGCATCTGGTACTAAAACTTGTCCTTTGCTAGTAGTGATCTAATGTTAAACCAAAAAAACCCCAAACATTAATTCAGCTGTTTAGTTTATATGAGTTAAAAGCACTCTCACTGGTCAAACTAGACAGGGATACACTATGTGAAAGTGTACTATGTAATAGTACTGTGTAACAGGCATTGTGTAATAGCAAGTCCAAGTACTCCTCTGGTTTTTAAAAAACACATGCCAGAAGAATCCAACTTCTTTTCCAGCTAGCTGAAAGGAGGTTTGTAGGATCTGTGGAGTGAACTGAACAAAATTAATATTTTGCAAATCAAGTCTTCAGTAATGTTCATAGTCATCTGTGTGCTCTGGGAGAATCTTTATTTCTTGACAGATATATGTCTTATCTGGTCCCTTCTTGCTACTAAGAATCCCTGTCAGAAAACTGATCTGTTGTGAAAAGAATATATAAGAAGTATTGTATTTTCTTATTTCTTTGACGTACAGGTGTCCGAGTAATAATACATTCAGGAGTAATGTCATAAAAGACAGAAAAGACTAAATCCCCCAAAATATATTAAAAATTAGGCTAATGATGCTGACTTATAATCGAAGGTACAGAAGACCAACAAAATTAAATACAACTTGTTACCAAAGCTATGGGCCTATATGGTGCTTTCATGAAAGAATGGTGAAGCACAGTGGAATAAGCAAGGGACAATAAATCAAGAACTGGAGTTCATTCCTGGTTCTGCCTGCAAGTCATTGCGTGCTTTTGGGCAAAACATATGCAGTAAGACTTTAAAAAGCAACTTCTGCTATCTGGAGGAGGTGTGAGTCCCTCAAAACCTCTGAAAAACCTTACAATTGACTCAGCTGGAGACCCCAAGTTAGAGTGCTTGCACGCATACACACCCCGCTCCCCCTCCCACTTCAGCTCCAAGGACTCTGGTGTTTGTTTTCAAACCAAACTTTTCATGGGTTTCATTCAGTGAAGTAGTGCTGTACTTAGTCAAGGCTGAAATAAATTTATTCTCAAAAGTACCTTTGTCCAATAGCACAACTCAGGTAGTGCTTGACACCATCACACAAGTGAAGAAGTGGCGTGATGTGACTCTTCCACTGATGTTTGGACATCATTCTTTAATTTTGAAAGAAATACTCAGGACGTCAAGATTGCTGTGTTAACAGCTACTGGCAGTTTGACAAGAACACTGTAGCAGACCTTTCAGTGAGATTATTTGACCAAATGTATAAGCCTGAGGGATACATCCCTTTAGGTGCCATTTAGGAGAGCACTATTCAATGTCACGTAGTTGACTTATGGTCAGCACTACTTTCACACAATGAATTTAGAGCTCTGTCTAAGGGCAACAGGGGGTTTTGTGCTTTTTCCTTTTCCTAATTGAGATGTTAAGAAATGCTTAAAAATTATTTTTTAATTCTACTGAAATTTCATACAATGATATTCAATCATTGCTAGAGAGGTTGGATTGCTTTCCTTGCATTTAAATTTGCAGTTATAAGTGCAAAAGCATGGCAACAAGATAATGGAATTTCTTAAAACTTTGAAAAGAAATTAAACTGTCAGCTTAGACATTACAGTAATGATCACCACAGTACTATAGAGATTAAAAGCACTTCATTACTTATGAAATCGTAGAACATCATTACAAGCTTCAGTTTTTCTTCTTCCAAAAAGACGACAAACAAAAATCAAACAAAATGGTTGGTCACCCATTTTTCATACAGTCTAGCAGAAATATTGCAGCTATGTATTTTGGAAGTCTCTCATAGTATGGCATGCACTTAAATTCAAGTAATTGTTACTATTATAAGTTTTGAAGTCATGGGAACAAGATTGCTGTTAATGACAGAAATAATTAAGATTATAAGCAAGTGTGATTTTAACTACAGGATATTTTTTTCTAGTTTCGTAAAAATGATATCCTTTCTGTTTTACATGAACCCAGAATACAAATCTTAGCAAAGAAACATTGGTTTAGCAGGAAAGACAGGTCTTAATAGGAATTTCATTGTCTTTACATAAGCATTGAGGCTATACGAGGTAGTGGCTGCAGCTGTCTTTCTCTGTATGCAGAGTATTTCTAGCCTGCAGTGACTTCCTGTGTATGCCACTTCGACAACTTTAAAAGCCTTTACAGAGATCCTCTCCTTGAGGTTGTGGAAGAGTCTACACTACATGTAGTACAAACATGTCTTTGAATTTTTAGGTTAGCATTTTAGCAGATCTGGTACACACATAGATCAGTTGCATGTGTGACTCACTGAAGTAGTTTCTTAAAATAAAATAGTAAAATCATAAAAGAAATCACACCAAACTGAATTTGAACAAATCTATTTTATCTTTCCAGCTAATGTTATATGCCAGACAGTAGTATAATTTAAAAAATGATGACTGGGAAAGAGTCTGCTTTCTATAAAGAAGAAAATAATTGTCTAATTTGTATTTAAAATCTGATTCCCATCAAAGAGATGATGTCAACATTTATCTGATCTCTAAAAGTGGGTTATCTTTGGATACATTAAGACATTTCTTCTGAAGTAAGAGCTTGTGGAAGACTGCAACAGGCTAGGGAACAAGAAATAAAAGATTTTAAAGTGTGTGAACTTTCTGTCATTTCAGCTGTTGATGAATGATAAATCTGCTGATGGATACTGTCCAAAAAACACCCTGTGTGTGTTTGCAGGAACTATGTAAAAAACATTGCAAGGAGTAATGGAAGAGAAGATTGTTAAAAGTGCATGAAAAGCATGTTTCTGGAAATAAATAAGCAAAGAAACACGGTTGCTCTGCAAATGGAATAATATATCCCAGTTTCTGTAGAGTTGTTTAATATGCATATATTATCATTTTTTTAGTATATCTCCTCTGTTCAGACCTGTCTAAACCTGCAAAGTTTTGAAATGCAACTGTAAGCATGAACTGAGGAGAAAACACTGCTCTAAAAGAGCAACACTTTGCCCTTAAATTTTGGAGAAAATTCTCCTTCATTCTTTATTATTGTTCATTTTTTGGAATATAACACCACTTTGATTTTCATCTTTCATAGCAGCTTACACAGAATGGTTTGAAAATGAATCGAAGTAATTGTAGAATTAAAGTGAGCGTGTAACAATAGGTCGAATTTGAGAGAGATTTGAAAAGATACTGTTTTCCATAGAGATTTAATTTGGATTGAGAACCGAAGAAGCGAACAGTCATTGAAGGGCTGTTTTAGATATCAAGAGCTGCAAATAAGAAATTCACATACTATCACTACTAATTCAGTGATAGAATAAAATAAGAGAATAAGGAATCGTTAGATTGCCTTGAAAAGTAAAAGGATGTAAGATTTAGGAACAGTCTGGAACATGACCATGATTTTAAAAAAAACCCAAAACACAAACAAAAAAAAAAGAAAAAAAAAAAACCAACACAAAACGTTGTGAACAACAAAAGACAAAAAAAGCTTAATTTCTTTTTAATTTTCCTTCCTTCCTTCCACTTTAAGAACTAGTTTATTTGTGACTGTAGACTTTGTCTTTTTGTCAACTCCGTAACAACTAAGCCAGCCTAAGTGGTGATTATGTGAGGACCTAGAAAGCAGCATACTTGCAGATGGAGAGTTAGCCTCAGAGAAGACAGAGAAGACATGAGACTTAAGAATTATTTGACTGAAGCTGTCTTTGCGTGATGGCCTCTTAAAAGAGTGTATTCTGTACATGTATGCAACATGGAAGAAAGTATGAAAGAAAAGAAAAATCAGCAATAGGAATCAGTGAATTGAAATAAATGAGGTTTTTAATGCAGAATCCTGCTTTCCTAGTCTGGACGTGGCTGGAAATCTGGCAGTGGCAAGTTTCTTCTCTGACTTAGTGAAGGTCCAGCAGTCTTGAGAGAGGCTGGTCCAGGACAGGGTAGCACTGTAACAGCTGATGATGTGATGACACATATCAGCCTCCAGTGAAACTGGTTTCTGAGCCCTTAAACTATTCCTGTTCACAATTCATAGTGAAGAATTATGTACCATCTTCTCTCCCCTGCAAACGAATGCTGTCCTTCACTGGAACTAGGACACAGTTGTCTGTGGTGGCAAAACAGATATATAATTTAGATCTCTCAATTTCAGCTTCATCTGTATGTTGACAGAAGTGCTGAAATCCATTCCTTGCATATGAAACTTCACTTTTTTGTGTGTTTTTTCTCAGAGCATGTCTGTTTGCATTTCATCAGTTCTGCCCATATCACACTGAGATGCAGAAAAGAGGCTGAATTAATTATGAGAAGTATTTGTGTGATTTATGCATTATGCAAATGTTCTTACTACAGTTACTGAGAGATGTGCTGTACTGTGGCAGCATTGTATTTAATTTTGCATTGTTATTTTACAGAAGTTTACAATTTATATTAATACAAAACTCCCCGGTTTGCATATAGCCAGGAAAAATTCATATTTTATTTGTAAGAACATGGTATCCCATGAACTTAAAAAAATTATAAACTATTTACATTCTTGAATTAATATCATTACAAGAAAAAGACCTTTAGTACAAAACTTTTTCCTGTAATTATTAAAAAAAAAATTAAATACTACCTTGGAGGCGGGGGGAAGCCATAAAACAAGAATAATTAAGCCAGGAAGAGACCTCTGGAAGCCGTTAGTCAAATACCCTGCTGTAAGCAAGGTCAGGTATGGGATCAGACTTGGACTTTGTCCAGTTGAGTCTTGAAAATCCTCCAAAGATGGAGCCTGTACAGATTCTCTGGGCTTTCCCTCATGCCAAAAAAGTTTCTCCTTATATCCAGCCTGAACCTGTCTTGATTCATTTTATGCCTGTTGTCTCTACCTCTGTACACCACTGGCTCTGTCTTCTCAATGACATCCTCAAAGGTACAGGTAGACAGCCACTAAGTATCTCCTACAGCTATATCTTCTCCAGGCTGAAAAAACACCAGTCCCTCAGCCCCTCCTCAGAGGGCAAGTACTCCAGCCCCCAACAAGCTTGGTGGTCCTCCCTGGACATCATCAATGTCTTTCTTGTACTGGGAATCCAAAACTGGACACAGGATCTAGATGTAATCAAACCAGTGTGGATTAAAGATGTATAATCCCTTCTTTTGATCTACCAGCTGTGCCTATGTTAATTACAGTACAGGACACTGCTGGCCATCTTTACTGCCAGGGCAGGCTGCTGGCTCATGCTCAGCTTGCTGCTGACCCAGACACTGAGGACCTTTTCTGCAAAGCCGCTTCCCAGCTGGTCAGTTCCCAGACTTATAAGGCTGTCACGGGTTCCCCCTTTCAGGTGCAGAAGTATGCATGTGCCACTGAATTTCATGAGGTTCTTGTCAGCCCTTTCCTACAGCCATCTAGATCCCCCTGGATAGCCTTCAGTCATATTAAATGGTCCTCAGAATTCAGCAACGTTTGCACGTTTGGTGAGAGTGTGCTCCCTTACCTGAAGATGTCAGGCAGGACAAGTACCAGGACAGACCCCTGCGGTACTGCATTTATTAGTCTTCTCTGGGTAGAGTATTGTCCATTAATGACTACTCTGAACCCAACCATCCATCCTAACTCACACAGCTGTTCATTTGGCGAGATCATAACATCCCAGCTTGGATACAAGAGCATTGTGGGAGGTGGTGTCTTATTACAAAACCGAGGTAAATGACGCCTACTGCTCTCCTCTCATCCACAAACCTAGGCATTTTACTACAGATGACAATGAATTTGGTCAGCCATTCATTACAACACAAAGCATATCCAAAAGTATTGCTCAGATAAGTGAGGTCTTGATTACACCTAGCCAGTTCTAACTCAGTATTCTGGTATGTTTTGGGGAAGTAAACCATGAGCAGATAACTTGGATGGGAGGTGGATCAAAAAGATCTGGACTACAGATGTAGTCTGCCCTGCTTTATGGATTTATATATGCACAGGAAAATAATAGAGAATCACAGAAAAACTCTTAACAGTTTTATATCATTTCACATTTGCAGTTGGAGTCCAGAAGGTGATACTAATCCAAGTAACAACAGCTAATTAGCTTTAGAGATGGAGAAAGCGGAAAAGAGGTTTGCCTGGCCTGATGTGACCTGTGAGGCTGTTGGCAGCTTTTGTAAATCATCTAAATTGGGAAGCAATAAAACATGAAAACAACAGACCCTTATGGGGGAATACATCTATGGGCATCCAACACTGTGTAGAAGGCTGAGCTCAAGGTGGAACCACTACATGTAAATGCCAGGCTGCCAGACAGGATTGGACACCTTTCCCAGCACAAAGGAGTGCCCTGTTCCCCTGCATCAATGGGAAGTGGAAGCCTTCAACAGGGGCTGTGGACTGGTGAGGGGGAGCAGAATAGGAATTGTTAACTCCCTGCTATACCCATCCTATTTAGTAAATAAAAATCTAAAATTTATGTTCCTGAGTGGTGAGGTTCCATCCTTATGGCTGTGACATTTGATGGAGAATGAGGATAAGGGTGCCTGCATGTTATGGAACAGCCCTGTGCTTTTGTCAGCAATGCTAAGCACTCCTATTTTGTGCCAGGTGTCATTGCTTGGGCAGAATAGCTGCCTTGGTGTAGCAAGGGTGTGAATTGTGTCTCTTTGTGTACTGAGTTCAAGCAAGATCACAGGCCTTAGCCCATTGTGTTTGTTGGCCTGAGTGGGTTCTTGCCCCTTAAAGTACAAGGTGTGTTGCTCTAGATGGCACTGTGGCCTTGACATGTTTGCGTGATACCTGCCCCAAGGGTTTGCTGAGTGGTGCAGAATTTTATTTTATGTTTGTTTGGGAGGGGTATGTCTTGGGAGTGAGCATATATGTGAGCTGCTTCTGTGTACACAGGATGCAGCTGTTTGTTCTTCTGAAGACCCAGAAGTGTGTGATGTCTGTGTAAAAGATTCCAGTGTTTGCCATGGAGATGGATGTCAGCGTTACATCTGCTAGCATGCATCAAACCTGATTAGCCTGTGAGTAAGAAGAGGATCAGGCCATTTGTATTATTCCTGTTTATGCAAGTGCTGTTTGTGTGGATGCAGTGCCTGTAAAAGTGTGGTTCTCCTGTCTTTGTACATCTGTTAGTGGCTGGCTGTGTCCATGTCTGCCTTTTGGAAATGAAAGCTCAGCTCTAGCAGGCTTCAACAGGAGAGGTACCCTCGGGTCCCAAAGTCTTCCAGATTCATTAACTCTTTAACATGCTGTAAGCTTGACCAAGGTGGCAGGTGTAGGAGCTCAGCGTGAGGAGAGATGCCTAAAGTGCTAGAATTTATGATGGAACAGTATAACATTCACTTAAAACAATATACTCAGTGTCTCTAGAATACAACAGAATACCACCTGAAACTATCTAATTTTGTTGGCTAAAGAGCAAGCAGAGACCCAAGAGTAATAACCTGGAGCTGAACGGCCTACAAACTGTTCCCTGAACATGTCCCAAAAAGTAAAATATCTCTGAATATTTAAAAAAAAAATAAAAATCCTATAAACATTGCAGGCTATGGTAACAGATTCATGTAACTTTGTGTAAATGTAAAGAAAAGTGGTTTTATCAATGACAAATATTTGGAAAAGTGCTCCAAAACTCTAATAATTCAATGACCTTAGTAGGTTTCTTTTAGTTTGTTTTATAGGACAATTCTCTGAAGAATAACAGCCTGAAGAGATAGAACCAATGGATAATAACACAGGTGGATGAGTACTGAAAAGTTGCTTAAGAGTAATGGCTAAAGACCGGAAAAAATAGGGAAACAAAATGGCTTAACACCTTAATGCCAACAGAGACTCCTACTGATGAAGATGTACCAAGTTAGATAACTAAGAAACTTATTAATAACTACTAATTACAATCCTTTGTTATTTTTGTCTTCCACATGTAGGACAGAAGAACAAGTTATTCCTTCCAATCCCATAAGTATTTTTAATGTTAAGTTGCTTAGCTTTCCTTTTGCTACCTTTATTTATTTTCCTTTATTATCATAACTGGGCAGGTATAGATTTATCTTTCTTTGCCAAATCTATCTTCAACACTTATTCAAATGGATGTTTAATATCAAGCTTCAATGTTTAATCCTGGATATGTAATTCTATGTACAATGCTTTCAGTTAACTATCTTAATGTCTTTATACTCTCCTGGATCAACTTCTAATTTCTATTGAAAACTGAAAATATTAAACTAAATGGTTGTAGGCAAAAAAACCCCAGCACTCTGCAGAAGGTAAACTGTATATGTAATCATTGCACTGAGCCCTAAGTATGTCTGTAGGAAGACCAAACAGTAGTGCTGCGAGGAGTAAACAGCCTCATTTATCTCTGTGAGGTCTCAACTCCTACATAGTCAGCACCGGGCATTTGAGTCAACAATGCAAACGTCTTCATTGAATAAACAGGGAGAAAACTGCAAACCTACACTAATTATCTTTAAGTGAATACTCACTAGTTATCTTTAAGTGAATACTTCGTATACGGTCACAAAAGGGCAATGAAAAAGTAGTATGGAGATGAAGAAAAGGTTTAAAGAGACTAACAGAAATGAAACCATTCTGATTATATATACAATCTATTTTGAGAAGAATGTTGTTGTCGGATCGTAGGGTTATATCTTCTTTTATGTGCTGTTTGGAAAAACAGAGCAGCCTCTGTTCTGCTACGTTGATTGCTCTGTCTCATGCATGACCATGTCTCTACACTTGCCTCCCACAACCTCGACAGCCTCTCTACCCACCATCAACCTCATTTTTCAGAAAAAATCTCAGTTAGATTATGTCTGTAGGGCAAGCACAAAAGCAACTTCATAGAGATACCCAACTTGCTCTGTGATAGCTAGCTGGCTATTCTGGTCTTGCAAGCAGACCACAGATTCATGTGACCTGCTGCTTGGCTAGGTTTTGCAGCCTGTGCCTTGCTGCTACAGACAAGTTGGTATTGATATTTAAAGTAGCCTTTGCAATATATCAAAGTCGGTTTTATCTTAACTGCAATCACTGTTGTAACCTTCGGAATTCATGTGCCTACATATCCAGTCACCACTCCATTGCTTGTTCTTCAGCTAGGCTTTTTGGTTTTCCTTCACATGCCAAATAAATTATATGTTTTCTCTTATACTCACAATTAATTCTTCCTATTTGGTTTCCGTATTTCTGTATCATCTACTCCATGTTACAGAATGTTGCTGGCCCCTTTCTGCTGTAAAGGTATTAAGGGTCCTTGTTTCCATCATTGCTTCCTAGTACTTAAGAAGAAGCTAGAGATTACATTTAGAATCCTTACTAGAATACCTTGTTCCCTAAAAAAAAGTTTGGTGTCTTTCACTCTCTTTTTTCCCATCTTTACACCTGGGCCAATAACTTTTTGGATTTGGGTGAAAACTAGAGGCCCAGGAAAATGAGTTGGAGAGAAAAATGTACTTAATCCCTATTCAGAAAACCAAGCAAGAAGGAAAAGAACAGGATCAGTCCAGAAAGTAGAATCACAGAAATGTTGCCTTGCACTCACTAAACACCTAGAAGAACTGTTACAGAAGGAAATGGAGAAGTCAGTGCATTTAATTAAGTTTATTGTATTCAGCTGCTCCTGTGCTAGCTGTTGTATGAAGCCTCAGAATGGGGTGAGATTGAAAAGCAAAGCAGCATGATCTTTCATGACAAGTCTATAATAGTATAGAAAACATGATTACTTGAGTAGTGCTGAAAATTTTTATTTCTAAAGGTAATGCTTATTTGTTTTTCCAGGATGAGTTCACTGTGACATTCAAATGCAAATAAAGTGCAAAGGGGCAAGAAAACAGGTGGGTTATACCCTATGATTCAGTTTGGGGATTCAAGTACATGCAAGAGAAAATAAACCCATTCAAGAAAAAATACTGTGAAATTATAGTACAGAACCATCATTTTCATCATGACAAAACTATGTCAAGGATTATAAAGTACTCAAGAAATCTAAATTGGTACCCAGATAAGGTACTAGATAGGGGAGTAAAATTAGTTAAAGTTTACACTTCTAAATGTCTCTTAAATATCGAAATTTCTCCAATTATCTTCAAGGTAACAAATGAACTCCATGAAGCTTATTTAGAAGATGGGTTTTTTTGAAAGTTTGCTTCCCTGGGAAGTTGAGTATGCCTCACAAATACTCCAGATTTCCCAAGCTTAATATGAAACACAAGGATAAGTCGTCCAAAGTCAAATGCAAGGAATTAGGCTTTAAAACATAACCACTTCTGTAGCTGTATATCCTTTAGCAAACTGGATCAGTCAGACTCAGCTGTTAGAAAACAGAGTAACTCATTCAAAGGTTGTGTTAAACATTAACATTGTTTGTGTTTGCAGTGACTTCTAGATGTTGTCTATTATCCTTTTTCTCCCAAGTCACTTGGTGGTGATGATATAAAAGTAAAATATAAACAGAAAACAAAATATATAAAGATCTAGTTAAACTACTATTTTCCTTAAATACTATGGAATCATTCATGTTAGCGTATAATAACTTAAGGCCACAGTAAAGACGACTGCAACTCATTAAAAAAACCCTCTAGTATTTAAGCAGGAAAAACCCAGGACATCAGCAGTGGCTGGGTTCTCTGCAGATGTAAGAAATGGAGTAAACAACTAAATCATCCGAAGTAGAGGGCAATACACTACAGGAGGTAAAAACAGCCAAACCATAGCTCCTGCCTCTATTTGCTAACCCAACAGCAAGTTCATTCTGGACCACAAGGAAAATGCACTGGGTAACAGAGGTTTTTCTGTACCTGTAGAGCCACCATATGTCCTACCCTTGTCTGTTGTTCCAAATGTATGAGTTACAGGGTTAATATTTTACCCTTTTCTGTGTGTGAGTATCAGTTTATAAGCTGAGTTGAAGAGTTCTGCAACTAAACACTGTAAATAAAATGGTAATGAAATGAATAAAACAAGTGTAGGAGATCTCTCAAATTCATTTTCAGATCTGTGGTTTCTTCACTGCTGCTTCTAGGTTGCTTAACGTGCTGTATTTGAACTTTAAGAGGTTGTCTCATACAATCGGTTGTCTTGATTTGAGGTAAAACAGGACCAATTTGTTGAGTAACTTTATTTTTTAGGCTTCTTCTAACTGCTGAAATTCACAGCATGTTGTGCAGAAAACTGTTCGCTCTCAGAGTGGTAAGACCCATGTTTGTACTTGATGCCAAGGGATGGGATGCAGAGAGGCTCTTGCTTAGACTTACTGCTATAACAACCAAGGGCAGCCAACTTTGTTACTTGCCCCGTTGGAGGGTCAGAAGCGGAAAAGCGTAGAGGGGTCACACCTGAGGGGAGGAGTGGACAGGACAGATGACCCAAACCTGACCAACAGGGTATTCCATCCCATCTGCCTCATGCTCAGTACAAAAACTGAGGGATCAAAGGGTCAGGTCTCTTTCTTCAGTGGCTGGGGTCTGAGGAGGACCCTGTCTGTTTTTCTGCCTTTGATCTGGATCCTGAATCCAGATTCGGAATACAGTTCCTGTCTGTCACTGAGTCCAGTCTGGGACTTCCCCAGTGCCTGCTGGTGACGTGATTGTCATCCTGGGAACTTGATAAGGTTTTGCATATATTTCCTTATTTTCTTTTTATTATTTTATTATTAATATTTCATTAAAGTAGTTTAGTTCCTTCTAAACTCTGAAGTCTCTCTTTTTCTCTCTCTCTCTCCTGCCTCCCTTTGGAAGTGGAGCAGGAGAGAAAGAGCATTTGTCGTTCCACCTGATTGGGCCAATCTGGCCCAAACCATGACCTTGGTGTAATATGAAAAACGTACCTGCATCAACTCTGGTTTTCCTGAAATAATGGAAATGCAAATAAAAGTAGAACAGAGAGAGCCAGGAAAAATAAATAATTAAAGGCTCTAGGGGTTTAAAATATAATGTGTCTGAATTACAATGTAGATTTTGACTTTTTGCTAAGATCTGGCTTGGAAATCTATCTGTTACAATATTATCAGGAGATTACTTTGTCAGAGCCAGAGAAGAATAAAAGATATGAGCACACAAAATTACAGGCTTCAAATTTATAGGTAATTTAACACTGCTATATTTCAGTTTTTCAGAAAAGTTTAAAAAATGTTTCATCATTATACAGATATAGTTTTCTTTAATGGAGACCTTGAGGTCTTGAAATTATATTCTGCATCTTCAATATGAGCAATATAATTTCTTGTTTAAAAATATGACATCATAAAAGAATTCTGTCTCATATTCAGAGAATACTCCATTTACGCACACATGCCTGCATATCTGTGCATAGGCACACAAAGTGTGCTGACCTTTCATTGCCATATATTGTGTTCATCACAGGCGATTCCCAATACATGGAATTATCTGTAAAATTATTAATAGGCTGACATTTATGGATGAGTAAATCTGAAAATCTTTTTTGATATATACCCTGTGGTTAATACCAATTATGCAGCTAAGTAATACAACTAAGGGTTTATTAAGCAATAGAAAAGAAACATGAAAAAGCACAGTTATGTTACTTATTACTCACTCTTTGTCGGCCAGTTTCGTGACTAACTAAACTAACATATCTACCAAATAGTTAACAGTAAAATATGACATACTGCAAGTTCTCTTAATGTTAGACTAGGGTCCTTGGAAAATTCCACATTTGGTTGTAGGGAAGTATAGTTTCTCTTCCCACCAGCATAATGAACCTTGATATTGCATCCAAGAAAATATTAAGCAAATCAAATACTAAGCAAATACCTAAGCAAATATTAAGAACCTTTGCTAATGAGTTGAATTTACCATATATACTGGTGATCTGTATTATTACAGCCTGTTTCTGTTGTCATAAGATTTTGTATTTAGTAAGTTGGAAATGGCCTGAATACACGAGCAGTAATCTGTTTACAAACTGTACGATTTCTGAATCATAGAAAGTGACTTGCGTAGTATGTGGTACTTGTTTTCATTATTTATTTATTTATAAACAAAGCACACTATTTCAGTAAGTAAAGCTCTAGACAGTGCTGACTAGAGATTATAAAATGCAATATGAGAGGTTTTATAAAAGTTCTATTGAGCTGAAAGAAACTAAGTGTACTTTAATCCTTTCTTCAAAATGTTCTTAAAATATTCCAATTGCTGTGTAGCTATAAAACTTCCAAACAGACTTGGAGTAATTTCCTTTTTGTCATTGTCTCTGTTAATATATGTTATTTCAGGTATTGCTAGTGATTACTTTGAAGCATTTCAGTAGAAAAACAAGTGGGAATTTCCAGATTCTACTTTATTTGCAGCCTGGCTACATGTATGTTAATCTTCACAGGTTTCATTATACACCCACCTCTGTCTCTTCATTCTGACAAATATTTTCTTCTGTGATGAACATAAGTACCACTAGTAACAGTAATATTTCAATAATAGATTGGGAGAGGCAAAGAGAGGGAACCTAGAGTATGGTATATAATGGGTAAGTACAGATATTTTTCTTAGAACAGCTTTCTCTTTAGGAATAAAAGTTTTAAGGAAATATTAGTTGGAATTCTCTGTCACTCATTACAATTGGAATTACCACCTGCATTGAAATGAGCATTTTACTTGAAAATCCCGAAGAATAGGATGTTACTAATGAGACTACATTTTTCTAACTATTTGGGTGTTGTAAAAGAGGCATCAGTTGACACTTTATGTCATACACTATGGATTTTATTTGTTTATTATGTTCCTTTTATAAAATAATGCTGATTTGATCATGGAGAATATTATGAATAGAAGAGAAGTTGCTCTCACCTGGGTGGAACTGAACTCATCAGGGGGAAAATAACTTCCAGATTGCGTAAGGGAAAGGCGGATGACAGACAGAGGGAGTGGGATAGTACAGAGAGGAGAGAGATTTCTGAGAGGCAGAGCAAACAAACAACCACAAAAACAATCTAGGCATCAAAGGGACGGTTTAGAATCTGTTGTAACTCTTAAAACCACTAAGCTAACAGAAATCAAACCTGGTAGCAACTAGCTGTCCTGCAGGCAAATAACTTCTGTTAGTATTTATGCACATTTCATTTAACAGTTTCTTATTGCCAGTAATAGCACATGCCCATGATCTTTAACAGCATTACTGGTCCGAAAATCAGGAATCTGATCAGCACAGAAGGCATGAGATACAGAGCCAAAATTTTTTTGTTTTGTGGCCTCAGGAAGCTCCAAGAAAGCTGTGCCAGAGTTTGGTGACGGGACAAGGACTACTTCTGTCATGCCTTGTTTAAAACATAAATTTTGAAGATTACGCGTTTTGCAGTGTTTCCTGCTGTTTTCTTTAAAGATGTTTCTAGATTTTTAATATAGGGTACATGTGAAGACTAATAAGAAGGAGATTCATAATAGAGGTGGTTCTTGTAGTGAGAGAAAAAGGTCTATACTTTGCCTTAAATTTGAGCTTTCATTGGGACAGTATATTAGCTGATAACATTCTTGGACAATTTATACTGAGTGAAAAACATGAGAGGGAAAGCAGTAAAGAGACTGTTCCTCTGTCTCTATCTGCACCTATAAGGGAAGGAGAGCAGAGAAAGATCAGAGGGTATTTTCTTATAATCGGTTATTTTACACATAAAATATTTCATTACTAATGGGGAAAAAAAAAGAGCTTTTGCCCATGGGCTTACTTAGCTGGCCTGGTGGAAAGGCTTTATGATTCTGATTTTAGGAAGATTTCATTATTTATTCATACAGGAGTAAACTGTGGAGGTCATGCCTACTGGGTGCAGGTAAAAACTTTTGTAACTTTCTGTCATTCATTATGTATATGCCATATTTTTAGATATTAACAAGTTTATGGAACTTTGAACTTTTGGTTTTTAGACGTTTTTTAAATATATTTTCAAGAGACTTTCCTTGCTCATGCCATACTTACAGAAACCTGGATTGCTTCAATGGTATTAAATGCTGGCCTTTTTTCTTCCATCTTGATTTTTATTATATTGAATTCTGTTGGATATCATGCGATTTTTTTCCTTCTCCACTATAGGGAATTGCCCACTAGTACTTAGTGTTTTTTTACCTGGAGAAATACTTGCACCTGTTTTAGTCACCTATCAATTTCCTTTTTGATGGTCTAAATAGTTTGGGTTTTTTAAGCTCCTTACTGTAAAGCATTACCTACAGCCTTTTAAAAAAGTGTATGTCTCTTTCCAACACCCTCTACAAAACTTTGGAACTAGATGTAGTATTTTATGAACCATATTCATACTTACCTGGACAAAACTTTTCCTACCTCTTCCATCTGCAAACTGAAAAATCGTGCTAGCTCTCTTGCTAAAGCACATTGTATAAGTTCATGATGAAATGTTTATGGACCAGGATCCTTAGGTTGCTTTTAGAGTAAGGGTGTTTAGAGGATGCTTACCCATCTAAAAGCATGATATGCACTCATTCTTCATAGATGCTTAATTTTATTCTGTATTTAAATGAAACCAGTTCCCAGCATGATGCAGATTTCTCTGTAAAAGTGTCCTGTCCTTGAAATGGGTGGCATTTGCATCAACAAGTAATTATTTAAATATAGTTGTACAATGAAGCACCAGGCTTGACACTATACTACTAATAAAATTAATAAATTACACTATTTATGCGAAGGTATAATGGAGGGAAATAAAATTGGACTATTCATTATGAAAGATTATGTTTTCACCCTTGTTCCCTGTTTTAACTACAATAAGTATTTTAAGGCTTCCGAATCATAAGCAATGTCTTCTCCATACAGACCTGAACCTCTTCTCTAGCATTACAGAACTCCTACAATTTCCTATGACAGCATGCCATAGCATTTAATTTATCCCAGTCTTCGTCCTCGCTCCTCTGAAATGCATGATAGTGTTCAATATTGGATAAAGAAGTGGGCATGGAGAAGATATGCATGTGGAATCCAAACAGATTTTTATACAAAACAAGACATATTAACTTTGCTGATTACTACTTTTGCTCTGTTTCCCTTTCCAAAACCAGTAAATTCCACAGTTAATGGGATTGGGGTTGCTTTTGAAAGCAACTATACTTGTTAGGCTATGCGCTATTGCATTTAGCAGAAGCAACTTTTTCCTATAAAATTATTTTTGTGCGTTGCATATCACCTTTGTCTACTGCTTATTACAGTAATCAACAAATTATGTATGTCTGTAGAAAAGTTTTGAAAGATCTGATGTATATTCAAATCCTATATATCAAAGAGCTTTCAAACAGAAGGTAAGTTTTCTCCTCTCCATAACAGTCTGTAAGGTCTATCTGTGGAGAATGTTGTGAATTTAATTGTATTTGGATATTTTAAGGGTTTTACTCTAGAAGAACTGATTCATACACGAATACTCATGAATTTAGATACTGAAGAGGTATCAATAAGTTACTGTGGCTGAAACCTACTCTTGTTCTGTGGAATTAATTTTCAGGCCGATCAGTCCCATGGTTTATGTCTTCAGAGAGCTATGTGAATGCTAATGTTGGTACAGAAAGCAGCAGAGGGAAGACAAGGACCAGCCAGCTGGGGTGTCCTTTTGGTTGAAAAACAGAAATCATTGGTAAAAGTAGCTCATGTTTAAATTATACCTGAACTGGGATTAGAATATTTTTACAGGTCATGATTAGTTCCTCCAGATTCACATATAACGTTGTTGTGGGTTGACCTTGGCCAGATCCCAGATGCCTACCCAACTGTTCTCTCACTTCCCCTCCTCAGGAGGAATGATGGGGGGAGGAAATAAGATGGAAAAGCTCATGAGTTGAGATAAAGGCAGTAAGATCACTTACCAGTTACTGTCACTGGCAAAACTGACTCATTTTGGGGCAAGCTAATTTAATTTATTGCTGATTAAAAATAGAATAGGATGGTGAGAAACGAAGACAAAATTAAAAACACCTTCCTCCCACCTTCTTTTCTTCCCAGGCTCAACTTCACTTTTTCATTCCCAACTCTTCTACATCCCCTGCACCAAGCAGCGCAGTGAGGATGGGGAATGGGAGTTGTGGAAAGTCCATGGCAGCTCCTCTCTACTGATCCTTCCTTCTCAAACTTTTCACCTGATCCAGTGCGAGTCCTTCCCATAAGCTGTGGTCTTTCAGGATAAACCTGCTCCAGTGCAGGCTCTCCAGGGGCTGTGGCTTCCGTCAGAGCATATCTGCCTGCTCTGGTGTGGGGTCCTCCACAGGTTGCAGCGTGGCTACCTGCTCCAGCATGTTCTCTCCAGGGGCTGCAGGGAAATCTCTACCAGGGCGCCTTCTCTCACCTTAGTGCTCACAGGACTCTTTCTTACACTTTTTTCCTCATTCTTCACTGCCTGTGCAGCAGTTTGTCCTTTCACATCATTGATTCATGGGGCATCTACTGTTTACACGAAAACCTTGAGGTTTAACAAGGCCAAGTGCCGGGTCCTGCACTTGGGCCACAACAACCCCAGGCAGTGCTACAGGCTTGGGGAGGAGTGGCTGGAGAGCTGCCTGGCAGAAAAGGATCTGGGGGTCCTGGTGGACAGGCGACTGAACAGGAGCCAGCAGTGTGCCCAGGCAGCCAAGGCCAACAGCATCTTGGCCTATATCAAGAATAGTGTGGCCAGCAGGAGCAGGGAAGTGATCGTGCCCCTGTACTCAGCGCTGGTGAGGCCGCAGCTTGAGTACCGTGTTCAGTTTTGGGCGCCACAGTGTAGGAGGGACATTGAGGTGCTGGAGCGTGTCCAGAGAAGGGCAACGAAGCTGGTGAGGGGTCTGGGGAACATGTCTTATGACGAGCGGCTGAAGGAATTGGGATTGTTTAGTCTGGAGAAGAGAAGGCTGAGGGGAGACCTTATTGCTCTCTACAGCTACCTGAAAGGAGGTTGTAGTGAGATGGGAGCTGATCTCTTCTCCCAAGTAACTAGCGATAGGACAAGAGGAAATGGGTTCAAGTTGCGCCAGGGGAGGTTTAGGCTAGAAGTTAGGAAAAAATTTTTCACTGAGAGAGTTATCACGCATTGGACCAGGCTGCCCAGGGAGGTGGTTGAGTCACCATCCCTAGATGTGTTTAAAGGTTGTGTAGATGTGGTCTTTAGAGACATGGTTTAGTGGCAGACCTGGTAGAGTAGGGTCTATGGTTGGACTGGATGATCTTAAAGGTCTTTTCCAACCTAAACGATTCTATGATTCTATGATTCTAAAAAAGCTGTTTGATTAACTACCTCAGTTTGCAAGGTTTATCATGATTATGCAGGTCAATTTTTCTTCCATATACTACAAATGGTTAACAAAGTCAAGGACTCTGCTTTGTTTAATTTGCTACCTAAAGAATTTTCTGAAATTGTTGTGTTCTCAGAAACAGTAACTTGTTTTGATGTAAATCTTTGCATGATCCATCTTCCTTCTGAATTTTTTTTTGGCAAAAACAATGAGCGTATTCACAGCCTGTGTGCTGCTGTCCAGCCTCCCTCCCCAAACAGTCCTTGCTCGGGACCTGCCACCCAAGTTGTTCTCTTATTTGTTAGAGATTAATTTGTCTAAGAAATAGCAGTATGTGTGGTAGAGCCCAGAGGGCACAGGCAGCCCTACCCTGCCCTCACTTCCTCCCAGCTTCCCCTGCTCAGGGTTCAGGAACCCCACGTCAACTTCAGCCTTATCAGCAGCCAGTGCCTAGACTTGGTCCTAGTAGGGTGCAGACCTACACCAGTGCCTTGTCTCCAATCCCAGCCCCCTTCTCCTGGCGAGACCCCTGTCCTCAGCCCATCCCCTCGAGGCACTCAGAGATGCCAACAGGCCCTGCTGCCACACCTAGCTCTGCCCGCCATGCTCGGGCTGGAGAGTGACGGGAGACCCTGCCTGCACCTGGGTCATCCTGGCTCCCCTCCTGGCTCAGCCCCATCCTGCCATGCACCCTGACAAGATGACCATGAAGCCACTCCTTTCCCCTGTTTTTAAATATAAATTCTCTTCTGTAGATCAGTAAGTCAGGAAGTTTATTTTGAATATTCAAAGGCAGAATGCACAAACTCTGCTGCTTTGAAAGGCAAACTGTACATGGTTGCAACCCATATGTTTTTGTTTGGATTGTCATATGCCTGAGGCTTTAATGATATTTTTGGTCTTCTGCTTAGTTACTTTCCTTTGTAAATCATTCATCAAAAGTTGTATTTTTGTACAGAAGAGTAACAAACTATGTTACTATAGTTACATGATGGATATTATAATTAGAAAAAATGACTGGATAAACACTACAATTCAACCAACATTTAGCTAGCATTTATACTTTGACATTTTAGAGCTTTATTTTGGGATTATACCCTCTATATGCTAGATATATTAGATATAAGTGGTGCGTAGCATAGTAATGAGATAATGGAAAATGTTCTTTCTTCTTTTATCTCATTGAATAACAGCGAGGCAGAAAGCTACAAAACATATGCCTACATGTAGCTAAACTAGGTTACTAAACACAAAGTAGAGGACCCTATCATGTGTTTTTCGCTGCTTGCATGCTGAGTGGCATGTCCCCAGGCTAATGAAGAGGTAAATATGGGGGGAAACCCCTTTAATTATACTCTCAATACCTTTGCTTTGTTAATTTTTTTGTTCTTTTGTCTTTTTTCCCCCCTTTTATACGTTGTAGCACTGGAAAGGAAAAGAAAGTAGAGAAATAGGAGGAAAACAAACAAACAAACAAAAAACTTCCATACAGTTCATAGCTATCATTGATATAAATATCTTTCTGTAGAAGGTATATTTGAGCTACTGTCTTAATATAAGTGGTTCACTGCCTTTGTAATGGATATTGTTTATTATACTGTTCTCTAAGAGAAGACATAGGCAAAGACTATTACAAAAGAAGTGCTGAGATGTTAAACGTTGTCCAGATTATAGAGTGGCAACATTGCAATTACAGAAGCAGCTGTGATTCAAACAATATCTCTTGCTCTTGCTTTTCTCTCCCCACTACATTAAAAGTTAAAGGTGAGGGGAAGTCTTTATGATGCTTCATGCACCTTTGAACTAGAATAGCAACCCTGTCCCTGTAACTCCCCATGCTCATTGCCTGCCAAGTAGGACATGACTTCAAGGAAGTCAAAGAGCAACTGGAAATGACCTGTCTTAACTCCCATTAAGTTCAGCACACATTGTATAACCTCTTAAGTGAGAGTTAGTGACAACAAATTCCTTTTTTTTCCTCCCATTCTTTCACTCTTCACACTTTGTGCGATTTATAAAAGCACTCAACAACTCTAGTGGCCAAGCTTATTGCCTGTAGGAATTGCATATCTCTGTTGCTGGGACTCCAGACAGTTAAATACATAGCACATATCTTGCTTCATATGGAAGAGAGCTAATGAATTATAGTTGTTAGAGAACATGTAACATTTGTGTCCTGTCAACTGGCACAGAAATTCCTTATGCTAGGATTGTACCAATCTCTTTAGAGAAACCATAAGAATACTTATATTTATTTGTACATTCCTTAAGCAGACATTATATTTACACTCTTCTCTAAGAAACTAATAAGGAAACTGTTGGGTATTGTTTGGAAGCAGACCGTTGATTGACAGGAATCCTTATGGTACGCTGACCTTTGATGATGGCAGTTCATTCCTGCTCTTCATCCTGCACTGATTTTCTTTTCACTTATTCTCTCATTTTCATATCTTTTTCTGAACATAGGTCCTATTCTGTATTATTTTGAATCAGGGAAACAATTGGCAGTTGTAATCTTCCCAGTTTTCAATGCATATTACCTGCAAACAGCCATCTTTAAAAGAGAAAAGAAGAAAGTTAAAAAATAATACAGAAAAAAACAACGACCAAAACAAAACAAACCCAAACAGCAGAAGATTATTTCAGTCATGTTTCAGGGTTTTTTCTGTTACAAAAGTTGATGAAGACGGGTGAAAAGGAAAATGACATGGAGAAACATCTTCAGAAAACTTCAGAAACTTGTATTCTCAGCAGTGAAACTGTAACAGTTTTCCTATAAGTTTGCATTTCATGTATTTCAGAGGTTGCTACAGTAACGAACTGGGGTTTTATGTAACTTGGACTGATATAAAACTATGATCTTCTTGATGGTTAGAATTCCTATTATTACAGGCTTGTGGCTACAGTAATTAATACATGCTTGTTTGTAAATATTATAACAATAACAGTGTAAATTTATGGTTAAAAAATGTTTTTTACTTAATTGGAGTAATGTTTCAGATTTTGAATCATATTGTAAGTGATGTGTTGGTTATATATTTAGAATGGAGGAGTGAAATAGTGTTTACAGTCTTACAATATATGTCACACATTTCTGGATTGCAGCATGGTCTTAATAAGAAACTGTATTTGAAGCTGATGCTGCACTGTAGCTATGGAAGAAACCAAGTAACTCATGAAGGGAACCTATTAAAATATCATTTGCAAGACACTTCAGTGGGAAAAGTAAAAGGCAACTGACTTTTTAAAATTTTATTATAAATATATATTTTTTTAATATTTATTTCTCTTTCAGTGGCAGACAATATAAATTACCAAATATTTCCAATGTATCCTTATCCCCTCCTATCAGATCTAGCCAAAGCAGACCCTATAGACGCTTTCTTATTATAGAGTATATTTTCTTCTTTTTTTTTCTACAGAGTATCATAAATACTGTATATATAACAGTTTTATATTTAATTACAAATCAGTTTGATTGTGGAAACAAGCTCTAATCTCTTCCTTTAATTTAAGTTAAATAAAACTGTACACAGCAGCAGCCAGACAGCTTCATTTGCCTAATGCACAGAGTAAACAACCACAGAGTTGCATCAGAATTCAGGTCTTGTGGCCTCAGTCCTCAGAAACTGTTTTAGTAAATAATAATAATAATAATAATAATAATAATAATAATAATAATAATAATAGAAAACATAAGAATTAAGTGCTCGCTGTGTGGACAGGATATAAATCAAGACTGTGTTTTGGTGAAACATTTATAGAAACAGCAGTCTTGTGGCACTCATTTATTTAAGTGTTCTGAAAAATTCACTTATAAATAACTGTCTTAAATATGCATATAGTCTCAAAGGTTCCTTTTGTGGTAAAAATCATACAGAAGTATTATTTAAATACCATTTTCTCTTTGGGAAGAAACTCTGTTAAAAGACTGATCTGTTAAACATAATGTCCGTTGCGAAAAAAGTGAGGAATTCTGAACTGAAGAATGATGGACTGTCACCGTCATCATAGGGTTTTTGCTATACCACTAGTTTTTTAGAACACATATATCATTAAGCTCTGAAAAAATATCATGCTTTTTGTTATCTGTCAATATAATAAGGCATCTTCATTAATGTTGTATCTAAGAGCAGGTTGCTGAAGAGGAAAGAAAGGTAGATTTGATATATTCCACATGTAACTCAAATACGAGAATGTTTTTACTTGTGGTACTCAAGTATTCTTTTATCATAATTCATGTCAAAATTTTAGTGTTAGTATTCTAAATCTGCATCTTTCTGTTTCATCACTTGTCCCAACTTGTCTAATTCTAAAAATTTGAGGTTAGTGATTAAAAAATCAGTCAAATAATTCAAACTATTTTGCAAATACTGTGTAATGAAATATTGCAGTTAAAATTATATTTACTGTAATTGTGTATGTTTTCATTGACATATTTTACAGTAAGATATAATTCTTGCACAGTGTTTGATCTGAAGAATGGATGTTCCTAGGCTGTTCATTTGCAAGTACGATAAAATTCAGTTCCATTCAAATATAGACAATAGCTGAGCTGTTGATAAATGTCATCAGCATACCAACTTGCTTTACACAATCACGCGTATGGCAACACAGTTTTTTGGGTATCAAAGGCAAACCAGAACTGCTGCAGAGTATGTGGCAAAACTTGAAACTAATAAACTTCACTGCTTATAAGGATTTATTCTAAATATAAAACTTCCATATTTTCTGAAAGACTTCTCAGATTTCAGTTCTTTCAGTTTTGGGCATGCTGTCTGTCACCACTGTGTTCTGACTTCGGGATTTTGTAGGATTCGGAGATCTGCCTGGTTTAAGTAGAAATCAAGAAATCACTCAAGACTTTAACTGACTTTTATGTCAGGCTTCAGAGTGTGGCTATGTTCTTTTGGCTATTCCAGTGTAAGATCTGAGAGGCAGCTATTCCTCTGGCAAGTATGAAAAAAATGCTTCTGAGAGAGAAGTGGGAAAATCTGTGACTTTGAATCTCTTAAAAGAATAATTCCTTTGTGGTGGTGGAATAGGAACTCTGTTGGACAAAGAGCATATTCTCATGCACTGATACAATTATGTTATGCTTAGCTCCCTGAGAAGGGATTGTTACCTATAATACAGAAGTAATTTCACTAATAATCCAATTTATATCTTCTCATAACATTTTTTTTTTCCTGGATGGAAGAGGGTTTTTTTTAATCATTTGTCCATACTCCCCTGGTGCCCTTGAAATGGTAGAAACACATTTCAGTATGTGCTAACACGAAAAACAAAAAACATTTTGCAATCTTTTAAAATTAATTATAAATTCTTTTCACTTTCCTCATAGCTCTAAGCCCTTGCAGCATAATCGAATACTTTGAAAGTTCTTTTTTCTTTAAACACATAGTGTAGAGTTGGAACTAATCATTTGACTAACTTCAGTGAGGTTACAAGCAAATAAATACTGTGGAATAAAATAGTTGAAAAAGCACAGAAAGAGAAAAAAAACATGAAAAAAACCCCAGTTTCATAGCCACCTTCTAGTTCTCCAGCAGTGTCTTTAGCAGAGACACTGAAGAACAGACTGAGGTCCTTTCTACATCAGGGCCAAATCTAGATGCAATGTGTCTATAGGATCACACAACCCTCTAATGCATCCCCCTCTATTGCATTTTGTGACTGGAGACACAAAGTTTCCAGATATGGTGTTTAGCCACTAAACTTCACGTGGTCTACATTATAGAGTTGGTAGACCCGTGTGATATGAATGCGATTTAATCTCATATAAAAAGAAAAAAAATCTTTATACTAGTAACAGCCTTGGCTTAAAAAAAAAAATAAATCTGCTTTAATACAACTCACCCAAGTATATTTTTATTTGTTCTAATACAGAAGCTAGAACATGACATAAAAATTTACCATTATAACTATATCAATACTAGGATAGAATCCCTTCACTACAGCAACATACTTAACAGGAAAAAATAGTGAGCTGAATTTTGTAAAGAAGCACAAGACACAAAAAAGTTGTTTTGTTTTGATTTTGTTCTTATTGTGGAGTAATAGTGTGCAGGGATGAAGAATAACTGATTGGATGAGAAATTCTTTGTTCATTTATTTTTGATCTCCAAGATCCTTTTTAATAAAGGCAAATTCTGTACATGGAAGAAAATACAAAATCAACAGTCCTTTCCACTACTCTTTTGATGTTGTATTCTTTGTGAGGAGGTGCTCACTGACTGTGTCTATATTAGTCTTTTTTATTTCTTTCTTTTTTTTTTAATTTGTCAACAACAGTACTTAAATTTTTTAAGCAAATCCATTGGTTATTTTCACTTAATGAACCTTACCTTGCTTCACATTGTAGTAATTTTGGTACATGTCAACTGGGTTTCTTCTGGAGCAAGTTAAACTACAGACTCTTTCAGTGCACATCAAATGTTCCCAGGCCTCTGAGAAAACATATGGGCCTGAGATGATGACTGGTCCTTCAAGCAATTGCAAGCCACATGCCTGGGGAGGTGTTTGGTGGGGGGGAAAAAAATCTTAATCTATTTCTGAACCTAAAGCCTCAAATTGTATGTAGCACAGATACAGGGACCTTTGTACCAGCTGTTCCCAAATCCTGATTTTATCATATTACTCTGAATACCTTGTTCACAGAATCAAAGAATGATTGAGGTTGGAAGAGACCTCTGGAGGTCATCTTGTTCAACCTCCCTTCTCAATCAAAGCCAGCTAGTGCCTAGAGTTGCCCCGGACAATGACCAGATAGCTTTTAGTGGTGGCCCTTCACTGGGCTTTCTCCAGTAGCTCCATATCTCCTCTCTACTGGGGAGCCCAGAGCTGTACCCGCTACTCCACATGTGGCCTTGCCAGTGCTGAGAAGAAGGGAAGAATCACCTCCCTTGACCTGCTGGGAACAGTTCTTCTAATGTCCACCATTAGTCTTCTTTGCAGCAAGGGCACTTTGCTGGCTTATGTTCAACCCAGTGCCCACCAGGATCCCCAGGTCCTTTTCTGCAAAGCTGCTTTCCAGCTGAGCAGCTCCCAGCATATACTGGTGCATGGGGTTGTTCCTCCACAGGGGCAGGACTTCGTACATCCCCTTGTTGAACTTCATGACGTTCCTGTCAGCCCATTTCTCCAGCCTGTTGAGGTCCCTCTGGATGGCAGCATGACGCTCTAGTGTATCAGCCACTCCTCACAGTTTTATGTCATCAGCAAAGTTGCTGAGGGTACACTTTGCCCCATCATCTAGATCACTGATGAAGATGTTTGAACAGGAATGGACTCAGTATTGTCCAATGGGATACACAGCTACTGTGACTAATCACCACCCACTAGGCCTAGCTTTTCAGGCAGTTTTTGATCCAATTCTGCCTGCTCATCGAGCTGGTATTTCAGCAGCTTCTTTATGAGGATCTTATGACACACCGTGTTGATGCGGTCCCCCACAACATACTTGACTTTAAATTGGAGAGAGATGGATGGATGGATGGATGGATGGATGGATGGATGGATAAGGAACCAGTTGGCTGGTTGCATCCAAAGAGTCAACAGTTAGTGTCCAAATGGAAACAAGTAACGAGTAGTGTCCCTCAAGGGTCCGTGCTGGGACCAATGCTATTTTATATCTTCATTAATGACATAAATAGTGGGATTGAGTGAACCTTCAGCAAGTTTGTGGATAACAGAAAGCCGGGTGGTGCAGCTGATTCCACAGAGAGAAAGGATGTCATCCAGAGGGACCTGGACAGGTTTGAGGGGCTATGCAAACCTCATGAAGTTCAACAAGGCTAAGTGCAAGGTCCTGCACGTAGATCAGGCAATCCCCAGTATCAACACAGACTGGGGCATGAAGGGATTGAGAGTAGACCTCCAAAGAAGAACTTGGGGATACTGGTGGACAAAAAAATTGGATATAAGGTGGCAATGTGCTCTTGAAGCCCAGAAAGCCAACCTTATCCTCGGCGGCATAAAAAGAAGCACGGCCAACATGTCAAGGGAGGTGATTCTGCCCCTCTACTCCACTCTTGTGAGATGCCACCTGGAGTACTGCATTTAGCTGTGGGTCCTTAGCACAAGACAGACATAGACTTGTTAGGGTGGGTTCAGAGGAAGGGCACGAAAATGGTCAGAGGACTGGAGCATGTCTCTTATAAAAGAAAGGCTGAGATAGTTGGCATTGTTCAGTCTGGAGAGGAGAAGGCTCCAGGGAGGCCTTATTGTGGCCTTTTCAATGTATAAAGAGTGCTTATAAGAAAGATGAAGAGATGCTTTTTACCAGGGCCTGTAGTGGCAAGACAAAGGGCAATGGTTTTAAACTGGAAAAGGGTAGGGTTAGATTGGACATTAAGAAGAAATTTTTTGCAATGAGGGTGGTGAGACACTGGAACAGATTGCCCTGAGAAGCTGTGGTTGCCTCATCTCTGGAAGTGTTCAAGGTTGGGCTGGACGGGACTTTAAGCAAACTGATCTAGTGGAAGATGTCCCTGCCCTGTTGGTCCTGTTTCACCTCAAACTAGGACACCCATGACAGGGGGCTTGTAACTAGATGATCTTTAAGGTCCCTTCCAACCCAAACTATTCTGTGAAAACTGTTCAGTAGAAGGCAAAAAGGTAGAAAATATCCATTGTTCTCCCCTCATCTTCTAGGCCAGTCATTTAATCATTGAAGTTTATCAAGTTGGTCAAGCATGACTTCCCTTTTGTGAATCCGTGCTGACTACTACTGATGACTTCCCTGTCCTTTATGTGCCTGGAAATGGTTTCCAGAATTAGTTGTTCTGTCCACTTCCCAGGGATTGAGGTGAGGCTGACTGGCCTGTAGTTAGTCCTCTGGGCCCTCCTTCTTGCCCTGCTTGAAGATAGGACGAAGACACTTGCTTTCCCCAGTATTCAGGCACCTCTTCCAATTGCCATGATCATTCAGAGATAATAGTGAGTGGCCTTGCAATGACATGTGCTGGCTCCCTCAGTACTCGTGCCTGCATCCATCCCATCAGAGCCCACGGTCTTGCTAACAGAGTTCTAGCCTTAACACATTCAAATGTTATCTTTGGGGTTTTTTGAGATGATTTGAAAATGAGCATCTTGACGGTGAGTTTATGCATTAAATCTATTGTGAATTATTGTGAGTTATTTTATCATCATCAACAACCTACCCTTTTAGTAGAAGTCTAGTTTTATTAATTATAAAAAATTGTTAACTGTACATATGAAAGTACTCAGTGTTATGATTTTCCATACGTGTTTACAGACTGAAGGCTGGATTTCAGTTAAACTGAAGAACAACATGAATGGGATAATACAAATGAAGAAAATGTCGAGTGTCTCATGAAAATCAGAGACCCTACTAAAAACTGAAATAATGCAAAGTAGTTTACAGCAACTTTATACTTTGTGTGAAAGAGTTATCATTACTTTGAATAGCCTAAAGAGTATACAGCCCACTAAAAATTCGATTGCATTTCTCTTTCCTGCCAAAAGATCCCGATTAAACAAAATGTACATGAACTCTAAGACAGATTCACATTTGCTTTTTTTCCCCCTCAAAGAACCAGAGATGTTAATTAAAAGCATTATGGTGAAATGAGTCATCTTATACAAAACAAGCCCTGTCATCAATTTGAAAACTGTTACCAAATAAATTTTCCTTTATCAGAACAAATGCATTTGTGAGTGGAAAGTGGGGAGTGACAGAAAGCTGGATGATAAAAAATAATGGTAAGAAAACCAATTTCAAAACTTTTACAGCCCATTATGGAAGAATGCCCACAGAAGCGATGCTGTTCAGAGTGGCTTACTGCATCCACTTAGTGCATTGGAAATGCATATTCAAAAGAGATTGATTCATGCATAGTAATCATGACTCACTTGTAAAGATAAGTAGGTAAAATAAATTAATCAAAGACATATTAACACTAAAATCATTCACTAGTAATAATTTAAATATTTAGTAGACCTTATATTAATCAATTTCGGTGAAGATGAAGATAAAAATCGTAATGTCTTTTCTATCCTTTTTCCATGGCTTTAGATGAACATGCTTTCCAAATATGGAAAAGCTTTGTGATGCAGTGGATGTGTTTTGAGGTTGATGAGAGAGAAACAAACCATGTTGAGTTTGTAGCTGCACAGTGTGCTAGTTTGTACACTTTTCCATATAATAACCATATTTGACTCAATGTAGCTAAAAGACAAATCTTTTTCTCTTGCTGCAGCTTTGCTAAATAAATCTTTATTAGGATTTTTTTCCCTTTTTTAAATACCTTTGAGTCAAGTGGTCTTGATTCCCCCACCAACCCAAGTACTTTGCTTATTCCTCAGAAGATACATTCCATCCCCCTTTACCCTATTCTAATAGAGAAATATTCTTTCATTTCCATGTCTGCTCGTGTAGTATTAATGTGAGAATAAGGCCAATAGGATTGATATTTAGTTCTGACTTGTCCTGGAGCTGTATGGGTCACCCTAATAAACTGCTGTTACTACTTAGCTGTGGTCTCTTTCTAAGGATGGTGTTGAACCACAGGAAAACTTTGAGTAGGCATGAGGTGGTTCTCTAAAGCTGTTTGCACCTTCAGCCACAATTTGCAAGATCAAGTGTTTTATGTGTATGAAATAATTCAATCACTCATAGTTGTTATCGCAGTTGTGGACTTTATGATCACTATGTTTATATTACGTTACTGGATTTTTAACAGTAAATGACAGTTTTCAACAAGTAAAAGACTGTAAGTTACATATTTTACTGGCTGTAACTATTTAAAAAGTCAGTTCCATTCCCATGTTGTATATAAACATTGCTGCTATAGTATTTTCTTTATGTGGGAATGTTATTGAAAAAATTTTTATTCCTTTTAAATAGCCCCCACTTCCCCACTAAGCCAAACCTATTATCTCTCCAAATAAATTCTACCTTTTGCAGACTAAAGAGGTTTTTTTAAGTATCTATCCAATTTTACTCAGAAGGATACTAACAGTAATGTCCTAAACAGTCCTTTACAGTGACACAACAGCCACACCATAAATAAAATTCTAACAAGGTAGTTGATCCAAATTTTGAATTTGTGCATCATAATTCTACCTTTTTTTTTTCTATCTCAGTTGTCATATGGAGTCTACTTAACATTGGGAATGTGAGTGTTTTACTATGTGAAACTACAGAAGTCAAGATCACTCAGCAAATTTGCTTCCCAGGTTCTGAGATCCTGTAGGTAAGATGCATGGTAAGAAAGTAAGCACGTGTCTCTCCTACTTTGAGTTAGGCCACTGCTTGCAATAGAAAGTAAAAATAGTCCTATGATGTGTTTCCTGTGCTATGAAAAATATAAAAAAATCTAAATTTAGGAAAAAAATATTCGTCTTCTGAATAAATGGGCTCATCTGACATTAGTGGTCCTGTAAGATAATCCATTTTGAAAAACAGCTTTCTGGAAAGCAGAACAAATGCGAACATGAATTATTGCTCTTTTACTATAGCTTGTCTCTACCTGCTGAAAGTAAAACTCTCCAAATACTAAGCATTCCTGCATTTCTAATTTCTTCACTGGAAGGGAGACAGGAAAGCAAAGTCCCTTTGACTGTCCTATATGTGACCAGAATTATTAATTTCTGCAATATTTTGGATGGTACATTGTTTTTTCATTTGCTCATAAAATAATCTCTCCCCCTGTAACCTGTCAGATTATGTGCCATTACAAACATGTCGAAAAACAATGTGAAACAGTAATGAAAAAAGCTAATGTAAATACTTGTTTAAAATGTATATTAGATAGGGCTTTTTTCTGAAATATCTTTTTTTATTTTGGAGAAATCTTCTTGTGTGGAATATATTTGTTCTGAAAATCCACCAAAAAGTGTTTTCCTGAACAGTATTTTCTATCATATATCTGCTTTGAATAATATATTTTGCAGCAATATTTTTCAATAAATATACTGAATGAATGTTAAAGTTACAAATTCAAGTACAGCAGGTATGTATATCATAATTCAATAAAGTCCCCACAAATTACTTTCTCTGTAATTCTGTCCTCATTCACTTGATGCAACGGCCTTCCCCTTCACTGCCTACAAATTCCACAGAGCAACGAGGCAGTTTTCCAGTGTGGTATCTGGTGTCCTAAATTTGGCAGAGGCTGCTTTTAAAAAAATCTTTCTCTTCTACATCTAAATAGGAGTTTACTAAGGTGAAGTGTAAAGCCATTACTTACTATGATTCGTTTTTACCACCCTGTGCCAGTCCATAGGAGGTCATCCTTTGGGGAGTACATTATTCTCATCTCTTCATGCTACCCTGAGGTCAACTGACAAGACTCAAATATGGGCATGTAGGCACTGGAGGTGGCTGAAGTCATGTTTCTCCCCATGATCCAACCCCTAAATTATGGACAGTATGGTAATTTAAGACATTTTAAATAAATAAGTATATTTATTTAAATATATATATTTTTCAGTATATTTGATGAAAAATATTGCTGCAAAATATCAATCAAAACATTTTGTTTTACATTGCCTTTGGCATGGGTAACCAAAAAACATTTCTGTGTTACAGAGATGCTCAAGACCCATGGAGTAGCAGGTTTTGTATTAAACCTGTATTCATTCTCTATTAACTTTTAACATCTCTCAAACACAACCTAAGTTCAAAGTTTGTTAATGTAGTTGTATGTTTTGACACAGAGTTTTCCTGATGATTTTCCATGGACAGGAAGTCTAGGTTCTGTACACTGGCCTCAACAAGACTATGTATGTCCTGATTTCAGCTGGGATAGAGTTAATTTTCTTTCAAGTGGTTGCTGTGTTTTGGATTTGGTATGAGAGGAATGTTGATAATACATATTGTTTTAGTTATTGCAAAGTGATGTTTACCCTCATCAAGGACTTTTGCAGCTTCCCATAGAAACTGAGAGGGAGCATAGACAGGACAAGCTGGCCAAAGGAATATTCCATACCACAGATGTCATGCTCAATATATAAATGAGGGATCGCCGGGGGACAGGAATCCGTGATCACTCCTCAGGACAGACTTATTGGGTAGTGAGAGCGACTTATGTTGTATTACTTTATTTCGTATATTCTTTCACCATTATTACTACTGCTATTGCTATTGCTATTGCTATTGCTATTGCTATTGCTATTGCTATTGCTATTGCTATTACTATTATTATTTTCCTCCTCTGTTACTGTTCTTTTAAACTGTCTTTATCTCACGGAATCACAGAATTTTCAGAGTTGGAAGGGACCTCTAGAGATCATCTAGTCCAACTCCCCTGCTGACGCAGGAATGCCTACAGCACATTACTCAGGACTGCAGCCAGGCGGGTCTTGAAAATCTCCAGAGAAGGGGACTCCACAACCTCCCTGGGCAGCCTGGTCCAGTGCTCTGGCACCCTCACCATAAAGAAGTTTTTTCTTGTGTTTGAGTGGAACTTCCTATGTTCCAACTTGTGCCTGTTGCCCCTCGTCCTGTCACTGGGAACCACTGAAAAGAGTCTGCCTCCATCCTCCTTCAACCCACCCTTTAGATACTTAAAAGCAATGATAAGGTCTCCCCTCAGCCTTCTCCAGGCTAAAGAGTCCCAGCTCTCGCAGCCTTTCCTCATAAGGGAGGTGCTCCAATACCCCAATCATCTTTGTTGCCCTATGCTGGACTCTCTCCAGTAGTTCCCTGTCCTGCTTGAGCTGGGAAGCCCAGAACTGGACACAGTATTCCAGGTGTGGCCTCACCAGTGCCAAGTAGAAGGGGAGAATGACCTCCCTCGACCTACTGGCCACACTCTTCCCTAGGCAGCCCAGGATTGCATTGGCCTTCCTGGCGACAAGGGCCCATTGCTGGCTCACAGATAATTTACTGTCTACCAGGACCCCCAGATCCTTCTCCTCAGAACTGCTTTCCAGCAGGTCCACCCCTAGCCTCTATTGGTGCCTAGCATTCTTCTTCCCTAGGTGCAGGACCCTACACTTGCTCTTGTTGAACCTCATTAGGTTCGTTGTTGACCCTCATTAGGTTCTTCTCTGCCCAGCACTCCAGCCTGTCCAGGTCACACTGGATGGCAGCGTGGCCCTCTGGAATGTCAGCCACCCCTCTCAGTTTGGTATCATCAGTGAACTTGCTGAGGATACACTCTGTCCCCTCATCCAGGTCATTGATGAACATATTGAACAAGATTGGATCAAGTATTGACCCCTGGGGGACACCACTGGTTACAGGCCTCCAACTTGACCCTGCTCCATTAATCACAACCCTCTGAGTTCTGTCACACAGCCAGCTCTCAATCCACCTCACTGTCTCTTCATCTAGCCCACAGTTCCTCAGCTTGCTAATGAGGATGTTATGGGACACAGTGTCAAAAGCTTTGCTGAAGTCAAGGTAGATGACGTCCACTGCTCTTGCCTCATCCAGCCAACCAGTTATAGCATCATAGAAGGCTATCAGATTGGTCAAGCATGATTTACCCTTAGTAAATCCGTGTTGACCAATCTCAACACACAATTTTTTTCCTTTCCCTTCCTTTTCTCCCTCTTCTCCCTACACCACTTGGTGGGGGTGGGGGCATGTGGGGTGAGTGAGTGGCTCCATTGTCCTAGTTGCTGGCTGGGGTTAAACCATGACAATGTATTGCCTTACTGCTCTTTATCCTTGTTCTGGAGCTGGTTGCTTTCTGATATCTAACACATGCCTGCTCCTGACTCATCTGAAGATACGCTTCTATGACAAGGACCTCAAAATACTCAAAAGTCTCCACCAGGGCCTCGTAATAAATGAGGTGAGAGCTCAGCAGGACCTGACCTTTGGCTTTGAGGTTCTCCAAAGCATCTGCAGGGTTGGTAACCTGTTCATGACAGAGCAAAGAGCTGTCCCTAAGTCTCTTCATGGCAATCATGAAGCTAAAGCTGCCTGAATGATTTTTCCCCAAGACTGCCACCAACTGCTCTTGGAGAGCAGTGTCAAACACTAATGACAAGGACCTGGTAGGCTCAGAATCATGAAAGCTTGCCAGCATGCATCCTCTGCCATATACACATACATGCAGAAAATAATGATTTTGGCTTTGGAGTTGGACAGTGGAGGAGCGATGGGGAAAGAAGAGGAGATGCTGTGAGCCATGGCTATCCCACAAGTAAAGAGATGCACTGCTCTCCCAGCCTACGCATCTAGTAGGGTGTGCATATGAAACAGTATTCCAGAGACAGTGTTTCTGATTTAGTCACAGTACTGATAAGATAAATGCATATAATTTTTTTCATTTAGCTTCTTTGTAGAATGAAGGCATGGAAATATTGGACCAATGGAAGGATGGATCTGGGTCTGCAGAGTTACAAGAAATGTTTTGTGTGCTTGGTGTACCTCTACCTGTGCTCTTGTGTGTTCAGTCTTGCTGAGTAACCAGTAGCGGATAGCATTGGTATATATTAAATGATCGTGTGTCTGGCAAAGGCAGCTTCTGCTACCTCCTGGGCAGAAGAACATGAGTGCAGGACTGGGCAGACACCAGTCACACCCCTGAATAGCCATTTCTGCTGCTGCAGCCCATGCAGTGCAGCAGGGTGTGCCGGGATGGGTTAAGTGCTATCTTGGGCTGGACCTTACAACAGCAGTACTTCACCTTCCAGTTCCCCAACCCAAGGCATTATGGTTCAGCATGCTTCCCTGCCTGAGGGTGCCAACCCACATGGCTGGGACCAGACTACAAACCAGGCAGGAGCTGATGTGGGCCCAGCCCACAGCTCCCCTGGAAAACGTGTCTGTGACTCCTGATACCTGCTCAAATGCACTTGGATGGACAAAAAGCCACAGCACCAGTGGTTGCTGCAGTCTGTGCAGGGCACCTCTCACTCAGGGGGCAGCCATGACCTTGTGGGCCCTGTGCCGGCTGTGACATGACCACCACTGACCTTCTGCCCACTGTGACATGGTCACCACATCCCCTGGAGGGTGGGGAGAGGGTGGCATCTGCCACTTCCCTTGGATCAATGTTGTCCTTATCCTGCTCAGACAGAGTTCATCCTGAGGGTACAGGCAAATAAATGTAGGTGTCCAAGCACCAGGGAGCATTCAGGTGCTTTATGTGCTTGCCTGTGATCATTTTGTCTGTCCTAGGAGTATACATGAAACTGGCAGATAAGACATAGGACCTACAAAAATGCTTGCCCTTTTGGATCAGGCAGATATCAGGATATGCAAGGGCATCTCAGATTGAAAAAAAAATATTTATTTTAATTCCAGTTGTGATGCCCAGAAGTGCATTGACTCTCTCTACAGACACAGTACATATCTAGACGCACAGAGCAGGATTCAAGTATCTGAAAACAGGCTCTGCAGTATCACTTCAGGTATCGTGAAGAGTCCCACCCAAGAACAGCACGGTCTGGACACAAATGCTGTGTTGTATCAGACTGCTCTGCCTGGATGTCTCAAATATCCCACAGACTCCCAAGTAATTCTTTATCTGTTGGTAGCTGAATGTTCTCTGTACAGAGTGATTTAATTGTTTCAAGTTAATTGTCTAGCAGTGTTTTAGATATCCTAAGGTATCCTGCCATCTCAAGATGTCACTTCGCAGATCTCCCATACATAGATCTTCTGTCACATATGACAGCTCTAAGCAGATATCTTGGGTATTCTGGGACATCTAGAATTGTCTAAATAGATATATTTATACCTTTTAATTGCTTTGCTACATTTAGACTTCTAAATTTAGTTGTCTACAATGTGGAACTGAAAGATACCATGGGAGATTTAATTCTGTACTGGAACAGTTACAACTCTTCTGGCTTATTTTAGAACTCTCAGGATGGGCTCAACCCAGTCTTAGAAATGCTGGTTTTCTTTTGTACTTTAGCACTACAGATAGGCTCTTTAGTTAGACAGATGGATTATTTCATCTGACAAGTTATAACTGCACGAATAATTGCTAAATTGCTTATTACAGTATACGTATCACACAGATGTATACGTATATACATACAGTTACATCTTACTGCATTCTACATATTTTTCAGAATCTCATGAAAACATAATGACTGTCCCATTGTCCCATTGCCCCATGAAAGGTAATGTTGCAGTAGCTCAGTGCAATACCTTGCAGGAAGAAAAGATTAATTTAGATCACAACTGATTTCAGTCTCACACTCACAGTCTCATACCCACCAACACCCCGATGTGTGTAAGCAGTCTGCTGACCACTCAAGCTTGAAGACAATCTTCTCGAGGCAGTCTGTCCAGGGTTGCTGCAATAACATGGAGGACAAAGGGGCATCAGTTTTCAAGCCCCTCCCCACAACTCCTGGGTTCTGCTTAGGAGTGTAGTGGTTTTGGATGTGTCCTATTGGTACCAGTCAGGGGATGACAGTAGTTCGTCTCTCTATCCTGTCCCACTTCTATGAGTTGCCAGGATTTAATGACTGTCTCTGTTTCAGATCTAGTTGTCCTGAGAATCTGCAGGTAGATATGCCCTAGGATCTGGATGACCTGCTGCTGCGCGTGTCAGCAGCTCATGCCATTTTTGTAGCCCTTCTCCATTCATATCAATGTGAACATTGTTATTGGAATTTTGCAAAGTCCTAGAAGATTCCTGGGCTTCTATTTTCTCATATATTGTTGACGGTTTGGGACCTACTAGCAAAACATCTACCTTTTATCATTCATAACTTTTCTTCTCAAAAGTCTCCCAAGCTTCTGGTGTATTTCAGAAATATATTGTCATAAACTTTCCACTTTCCTGGCCTAGAATTACAAATGAAGATCACAGTTAAATTCCTCCTATGCAATCATTTTTGTCTTTAAATTCTAACATAATGCAATCTTCATATCTTATCTCTATTTTATTGGATTCTGGTGAGCTTTATGACGCACCTTACCACTTTCTCATTCTCTATTATTCATCTCATATTATCCATTTTTATCCAAGACAAACTGGAAAAAATCTTTGAAAAGAAGCAGAGGAAGCATATGCCATTTCTATGACAGACATACTCTTCTCATGCATTGTCATCATACTTTCAATGACTGTCCTGCTACATATTTATCAAGGGCTACCTCTCTGGCTAATCTAAACATTACTGGTTGCAACAGAGATGACAGCTGACATCAGGTACAGATCTTCATCCAGGTTCTGCTATGCAGTGTTTATAGCTGGGAGCAGCAGCTGACCCTCTCCTGAGATCAGCAGCAAAGTGATCAATGCCACAGAAACTGGTATTGACAGAGAAAGTCAGGATGGTTGAAGAAAAGCTGAGCTATGCAAGAATTGGACAGAAATTTTGAGCAAGTTCACCTTCTGAAGAAGAAACTTATTTTCTGTATGTTTCCATCACAGAGCATGTTTCTTACAATGTTAAGCATTGATAAGCAATTTTAAAAAAACCACAAAGTTTGTATTGTCAATCTCACATTGTTAGTAACAGCTGGAGAAAAAAATATAACATAATAGGAAAAAAGGAAACTGTTCAAATACTTTAAGTTCAGACCATTAAGTTTATTTGGAAAGTTGTTTCAGAACCACTAGAATGATTATAAAAGTCTGCTGATAAAAGTGTAAGAATGTAAGCCTTGAAAGATGGGTTAAATCACTAGAATCCAGCCTCTTCAGGCCTCTGTATGACTTGGGTTATTATCTTCCATAACCACCCTGGCATGACATCCAGTTCCAGATACTGTGGTTCACGTGAAGGTAAAATACAGTTGAAATGTGCCCCCTATGCTGCATGCAGCATGGAGAACAAACAGGAAGAACTGGACATCCGTGTGTGGTTGCAGGGCCATGACCTCATTGCAATTACTGAGACATGGTGGGATAGCTCACATGACTGGAATGCTGTCATGGATGGCTATGTCCTCTTTAGGAA
Source organism: Burhinus oedicnemus (assembly GCA_008921705.1). Taxonomy (NCBI): domain Eukaryota; kingdom Metazoa; phylum Chordata; class Aves; order Charadriiformes; family Burhinidae; genus Burhinus; species Burhinus oedicnemus. The sequence continues at coordinate 276,832 of VFFE01007678.1, read as the reverse complement.
AGATAGGCAAGCAAGACAAGGTGGTGGAGTTGCTCTTTATGTGAGAGCAACTAGAATGCATTGAGCTGTCCCTGGGGGCGGATGAAGAGGGAGTCGAGAGCTTGTGGGTAAGGATTAAGGGGCAGGCTAACAGGAGGGACACTGTTGTGGGGGTTTATTACAGGCCACCTGATCAGGATGCAGAAGTTGATGAGGCCTTCTACAGGCAGCTGAGAGCCACTTCACAATCACAGGCCTTGGTTCTCATGGGGGACTTCAATCACCCTCATATCTGCTGGGAAGGCTACACAGCTAGGCATGTGTACATGTACCTGTACTGTACCACAGTCCAGGTGGTTCCTGCAGTGTCTTGAGGATAACTTTTTGACTCAGGTGGTGGAGGACTCATCAAGGAGAGGTGTACTACTGGACCTAGTACTGACCAACAAAGAGGGACTGGTGGAGGACATTAAGGTTGGGGGCAGCCTCGGCTGTAGTGATACCATGAGAAGATCGAGTTCAGGATTATGTACAGTAGGCATAAAACAACAAGTAGGGTTGCAACCTTGCACTTCAGGAGGGCTAACTTTGATCTCTTCAAGACACTGCTTGGAGAAATCCCATGGGTTAGGGCTCTAGAGGGTAGGGGGGCTCAAGTAGAGCTGGTTGATATTCAAGCATCACTTCCTCCAAGCTCAGGATGGGTGCATCCCTAAGAGCAAGAAATCAGGCAAGGGAAGCAGGAGACCTGCATGGTTCAGCAGGGAGCTTCTGAAAAAGCTCAAGTGGAAGAAGGAAGTTTACAGTGAGTGGAAGAAGGGACTGACCACTTGGGAAGATTACAAGAATGCTGCCAAAGTATGCAGGGATGAAACAAGGAAAGCCAAGGCCTCCTTGGAATTAAATCTGACAAGGGATGTCAAGGTCAACAGGAAGGATTTCTTCAAGTACATCGGAGGCAAAAGGAAAACTAGGGAAAATGTGGGCCCACTGTTGAGTGAGACAGGGGCCATGGTGACAGATGATGCAGAGAAGGTGGAGTTCCTGAATGCCTTCTTTGCTTCAGTCTTTACTGCTCAGGCCAGCCCTCAGGAGTGCCAGACTTTGCCTCCAGAGAAAGTTTGGAGGAAGGAGGACTTCCCCTTGGTTGAGGAGGATCAAGTTAGAGATCAGTAAAGTAAACTGGATACCCACAAGTCCATGGGTCCTGATGGGATGCACCCACGAGTGCTGAGGGAGCTGGCGTAAGTCATTGCAGGGCCGCTCTCCATCATATTTGGAAGGTCCTGGAGAACAGGCGACATGCCTGAGGACTGGAAGAAAGCCAATGTCACTCCAGTCTTCAAAAAGGGCAAGAAGGAAGATTTGGGAAACTACAGGCCAGTCAACCTCACCTCCATCCCTGGAAAGATGATGGAACAGCTCATTCTGGGCGTCATCTCAAAGCGTCTGTAGGAACGCTACAGAAGTAGCCAACATGGATTCACCAAGGGGAAGTCATGTCTGACTAACCTGATAGCCTTCTACGATGGTGTGACTGGACAAATAGATGAGAGGAGAGCAGTGGATGTCATCTACCTTGACTTCAGCAAGGCTTTTTACACTGTCTCCCACAGCATCCTCCTAGGCAAGCTTGGGAAGTGTGGGTTGGATGAATAGACAGTGGGGTCGATTGAAAACTGGCTGACAGATAGAGCTCAGAGGGTTGTGGTTAGTGGCACAGAGTCTAGTTGGAGGTCTGTGACAAGTGGTGTTCCCCAGGGATCAGGACTGGGTCCAGTCCTGTTCAACATATTCATCAATGACCTGTATGTAGGGATAGAGTGTACCATCAGCAAGTTTGCTGCTGACACAAAACTGGGAGGGGTGGCTGACACACCAGAAGGCTGTGCTGCCATTCAGAGTGACCTGGACAGCCTGGAGAGTTGGGCAGAGAGAAACCTCAAGAAATTCAACAAGGGCAAGTGTAGGGTCCTACACCTGGGGAGGAATAACGCCATGCACCAGTACAGGTTAGGGGCTCACCTGCTGGAAAGCAGCTCTGCAGACAGGGACCTGGGAGTCCTGGTGGACAACAGGCTGACCATGAGGCAGCAATGTGGCCTTGTGGCCAAGAAGGCCAATGGCATCCTGGGGTGCATCAAGAGGTGTGTTGCAAGCAGGTCGCGGGAGGTTGTCCTGCCCCTCTACTCTGCCCTGGGGAGGCCTCATCTGGAGTACTGTGTCCAGTTCTGGTCTCCCCAGTTCAAGAAGGACAGGGAACTGCTGGAAAGCGTAGAGCAGAGGGCTACATAGATGATTCACGGACTGGAACATGTTTCTTATGAGGAAAGGCTGAGGGACTTGGGTCTTTTTACTTTGGAGAATACTGAGAGGGGATCTCATCAATGCTTATGAATACTTAAAGGGAGGGTGGTGGGAGGATGGGACCAGTCTTTCTTCAGTGGTGCCCAGTGATAGGACAAGAGGTAATGGGCACAAACTTGAACACAAAAAGTTCCACCTGAACATGAGGAGGAACTTCTTTCCTTTGAGGATGGCAGAGCACTGGAACAGGCTGCCCAGGGAGGTGGTGGAGTCTCTGACTCTGGGGACATTCCAAACCTGCCTGGACGCCATCCTGTGCAACCTGCTCTAGGTGTCCCTGCTCTGGCAGGGGGGTTTGACTAGATGATCTCCAGAGATCCCTTCCAACCTCTGTGATTCTGTGATTCTATGACGCTTCATGACCCTTGTGCATCTCCTGTGTCCTTCCAGCCTAGAAGAAAGCCAGCAAGGAGCAGGGCAACAGGAGGTGTTGAGGGACTGTGAGGTGATAGTAGTCCCCAGGCAAGAGGTTCCTCTGCACAGACAGGAGGGATCACTGGTGCTGTACATCAACGTCTTCCCATGGGTCTGGGTTGTGGGGTTTGTCTATCCTTGTGCATTCAAACAAGTGTCAAGAGCCACAGCCCTGTTTTCCCTGGGGAGCCGCAGGCTGGGCCCTTTTTCAGCCTCCTGGCACTGAAAACTAGTGATATGGTGGCTATATCACAGTGGACATGAGGTCAGCAGTGGCCACATCACAGTGGGGGTCTGTGACACGGCTGGCACCAGGTATAAAATTGGCTGTAGGGCTGGGGCAGGACTTAGTTTTGGAAGCACCGCAGGGCACATATTGGTCTTCCCACTCCTTAGGCAGTCACTGGAGATTTATGAAACTTTCCATGGTACAGCGTTGACCTGAGAAAAAGGAAAGACACATGGCACCCACCTGCAGCCTGCCATGACCTCAGAGGTAGCTGCACGGTCCCCATCCCCCTTCCCTGCCGTATGAGGCTTTCTTCGAAATGGTTTCTGACTCACAGGCACATGGGACGGGTCTTCTGGTTCGCCCAGTCATTCTGGGGATTCCCTTTGGGGATTTCCTTACTATCCTTGCATGCATGTTCTTGTGGATTGGCATTTTGTCCTGGTTTCCCATGCGTGCATGCAGGGCTGCCTGTGCCTGGCGGCACCATGCAAAGCCCAAAGGCTGCCCCAGAAATGCTGCACAGACATCCCATGGGGCTGAGACAGATATGAGGCCTCTCAGTCTCCGCTTTGTATGTGGCAGGAGGAAATGGCTATCTAATCTGAGGCTGCTCAGAGATCACATGGGTATGACAGGTTCAAAATGGCCACTCATGGATGGCGGCCCCGTGCGCACTGTGGGCAGCACTGAAGAGAGTGTCTCATGGAGGTTTCCCCTGCAGTGGGGTAGCAGCCCCCATCAGGTACTTGATGGACATGACAGCAGGGCATGCCAGTGCATGGGTGGGCTGCATGTCCTGCCTGAGATGTGTCGCTTTCAAAAAAGCACACTATGCAGAAGAGGACGAGGCTGTGAGCTGTGATTTGAAACAGCAGGGGTGTCACAGGCATGCCACACCACCCTTTGGGGTCTGACAGACAGAAAATTCAGTGGAGGGTGTCTTGACATCTGTGGATGCTCCCACCATGATGGATATGATAGGTATATCTAGCACGGTATAGCATGGTGGGAATTTTGACTCCATGGCATTGTAGGGGATGCAATGGGAGAGTGTACCTGCAGCCACAAGGAGCAGCATCCACATAATTCTTTGTGAAACACATATTAAAATAATTTATTAAGCACAGGGACAAAAACCTTCCTCTTGGACTACTACCTGGTAGTCAAGATACTGATAAACTCTTCTTTCTATGACATGAGCATACACATGTGCAAGTGCTGCTTTATATTATTATTGTAAGTGGTAAAAAGTGCGTAGGCTTTTCAAGCGGAACTATTTTAGGTCTGCACAATGTTCAATTTGTTACAGACTAAAATTGTTTGTGGTTTTGAATTCAATAGTATTGTCAGACTGATAAAACGTCTGCTCTCTGCAAATAAACCTCCTAGTGGTATATTGCAATTCTCAGCAAGGTCTGTCTCTGTCAATTCGTACAACAAGCTCAGGTAGGCAGACTGGAACAAAATGAATATTTTCTGGAGGTGAATTAATTTCCCTTGTGGTTAGCGAGGTAGGTATGTGTGAACAATAGAAGTTTTGCACATATCTTTTTTTTTTCTTTAAAACCATGTCTGCAACTAGCACGCACATCCCACAGAAGGAAAATTTAGCACAGAACAAAAATTTAGAATGTTTGCTTAGTTCAAGTAAGTAAACAAGTATTTTTTACTGATGAGATTTAGCATGGAATTGTGGGAGTACAGAGATTTCATAAACCAGCTAGATTGGCTGTCAGACATCTATTTATGTAGTAAGAGATTTGGGCGATGAAATGATGGTTAATGAGATTTTGTAAACAAAAAAATTCGGAGTGGTTATATTCCACCTGTGTAACTTGCTACTAATGTTTCAATCCTCAGTTGGCAATGTATTTTGGAACTTCTGAAGTGCAACGATTTCTTTAAAAAGACTGTAGTAGGAAAAAAAAAAATCATATAACACGACTGAAGCAGATTTTATGTTAGACTGAGTTATGTTTGCCTACCTGCCTGTACAAGGAAATGATGTGATGTCATACACGTAACACCTACAACAAGAGAAACAGTAGCAGGCATGTTGAACTGTGAGGCTTAATCTGTATGGGATTCAGCACTTGCTCAAACTGAGCATTTTCTGCTCCTAGGATGCCAGTTTAACTGTTTCATGGCAGTTTTTCTGGCACTTTATAAACAGTTTTGCATGCATAATCTACTTTAAAGACTGCCTGCTCGCCTTCTAGAACATGATAGAAGTATTTTATTTTACTTTATTTTCTATTTGAAATTGGCAGGATTTGTCAGGGAGGTAGAAAATAACAGCAGGTTGCCTATGCCTGTTAAAACCAGTACTTGGCTTTACCTGTCTGTACATTGACCTCTGGAGCTACAAAGAACAGAAAATTCTATTGTAGCACAGCTAGAATGGGCTGTTACTGACCTCATGCCTAGAATTTTGCAGCTTTTTGTCATGCTAACCATGACTTTAGCTTGAGCCCTGTAGATCCCTTACCATAATTTTGTTATAAATCATGCAGTTCACATAAGCTTACTTGATTCTTACATTAGCTAGCTAAGGACTCTCAAAGAGGTTTCTGAATCAGCCTGATATAACATTTTTAACTTAGGGCAGCTTATTTTCAGGCCTATTGGTCAACACAGAGGAGAGCAAAATGTAGGGGAAAGAAAAAACTGTGTAGAAGGAATTATAATTGAATTAAATTCTATTGAATGGAAATAGCAATGCAGAAAAAGGACAAGAAAAGTGAAAGCAGTGTTTGGAGAAAAACAAAAGGAAGAGCAAAATAGTAAAGTTAAGGATTTTTGTTGGTGTAGGAAAAACAATGAAGGCAACAGAAACATTCATTATAGTGGTACAAGTGTACAGGTTCCAATGAAAGGGCAGTAGATGAGCAAAGTATAAGCCATATGACAATTTAGCAATTATGCAGTTAATGAGAGATATGCATTAATGAGAAATAAGCATTTAAGAAAATAATGAGCAGTTAATCAGCCAGGCAATTAAGCAATAATATGCAATGTCTTATGGCTCCTACCTGTTCCATTAAATTTAGGTAGAAAGAGCCCTAGCTTCTCTTAATACCAAAGTACTGAATCTCCAGTTCAGTGCTCATTAGGAAATAAATAATAAAGAAGGTAATTCAACCTAAGATCTTTTATAAGTACTACTCATTTGCAGTAAATGAAACAAACAGAATGAAAGAGCTCCTAACAGCTGGTTTAGTTTTGATGAGTTCTCTCCATTTGTAAGCAACACATTGCTGGGATTAGGATGGTGAAAGGTAGTAAATTATGAGAAATGGTAAAACTCACATCATGGTTTTGTGTCACAAACATTGGGTACATTGCCAGAAAACATGATAGAAACAGAAAAAGCTATCTGACTGCAAGGGTGAAGTTTCTCAGATTGATGTGATTGTTGTTAAAAGCCTAATGAATAATAGCAGTGAATATGATGGTAAGAGAAGTAGTTCACACTTAACATAAAGGTACCTTCAAAACCTTTCAAAGAACTTTCTGATATAAATATGTTTCTTTTTCTTCTGAGTTCACGTTTAGTGGCCTGGTATTTATCTGAAATATTATTATTTATTCGTCCACGTGGCTTAAAAATATGACTTCCCACTTATCGATAGAATTGTTATTTTAAAATTACTTGGGAAAATAACTTCAGAAAATCCCATACTATCAATTAGCCACTTACTTACACCTTTTTTTTTTAATATCACCTGTAAATGTTGTGAGTACCTAAAACATACATGACATAAAAAGTATTGAAGATCTAAAGTGGTAAGAGTGAAAAATCAAAATCTCATTTCATGTAACATGAAGCCAGATAGCATTTCTTTTCATGGTAATATATTGACATAATTCTCTATCAATCACACAGTGTCTGCTTTGTCTTCTGGAGTTACCTTCATTAAGTCACAAATCACAGCAGTCATTACAAATAACAAACTTTGCATATTATATTTTAAAATAAGCTTTCTGTGAAAACAGTTCAATTTTATGGGTTTGTGTTGTTACCATAATAGATGCTCCAAGTCACATTGTTTAGATAAAAATGAAAATGGTAGCTCAAGCTAAGTATCTTACTCACAAATAACTTAAACTCCTTATATGATTATTTTTCCTCTTCTGTATATGTCAGCTGACAGGAAAGAACATATCGAAAAGAGATTGAATTCAACTTTATGAATTACTTAAAAGTTGCAATGAAGTAGCAGAATGACAGTAATTAGCACAAACACGGAAGACAACTGGCTCAGGTATATACTTGCAGTGAAAAACAAAGCTAGAGTCAAAGAAACTTTGATTATCTGACATATAATAATTATGCTCTTCAAATTTGTCATGCTTATGTCTGTTTCAAGGATAGGACTACTAACTCCGACCTTAATAGTATTTAGTGTTTCATTTTGAGCATGGGGATATATGCCTGACATGTTTTTACATATATTTTGTGGCAGCGAATCCTTTGTCAAAACATTAATCTCAAAGGTCTGAAGGGCACAGAGGATTTTCTCTGATTCCAACTACCGCTGCCCAACCATTTATTTGGCTTCATGAAATCTATCCCTTATCCCAGAATAATAAACCTGAAATCTGTAGAGCGATTTTTTCCAATTTTCAAGCAAGTTGTTCTAGTGAAATTTGAGCCTAGTATTTTTAAGCTCAGACATATGGACAGGTGGAATTGAAAGAATATTTTTAAATCAAAATATGGAAAACCTGATATCTAAAGCTTAAGTACTCAGTCAGGGCATGCTGTGTCAGAAAGAGAAGCCCAGATCTTTTGTTAATAAAGATATAATCCAAACTGATTGAAACTGCAAGAATAAGCTGTGAAAAACTCCTTCTTAAGTTAAAAAATGAGTTGTAATAATCCATTGTGGCAGTAAAGTATCTTCCTTCTGATTTCCTCAAACCATTCGTGAACCATTAAGGAGTTCCAAGGCACACCTTTCCAGCTCAGCATGATGTTCTGTGGTCCTCCCACAGACATCCAAGCAAGTGCAGTTCTGGACAGGCACAGCAGCTTAATTTGCAAAAGCTGTACAACTGCAGTAGCATGGCCTGACAGTTATGTTGATTAGCTGGGTGTCCCAGCAGAGATAATTATCTCCACACACACAACTCTGCTGTACTTATTGCCATTATTGGCTCTAGCTCAGTGTTCTCCCCAGTTGTCCTCTTTATGACACAGAACCTACTCTTAATGTCTATAATCTCTGGACAAAACCTTTGCAATAATAATTGGGAAGCCAAGGCACAGGAGTGGGAAGGATCACACTGAGGACGGGTGACAAAGGCAAGTCACTAAACCTGTGAGAGCTTTAGTGACTTCTGCAACTTGTAGATAAGTCCACCTTTCAAGTCTGTCCCAACAGCAGTCTTAGCACTTAGCTATGTTTGTATGTTCATGGCAACTAAATTAAAAAGACCAGCACAATAACTGATGACAGAAGCAGAAATGGAAGGCTACTTTTTTGTGAACTGATGTTCAGGGAACCAGGAGACACACAACTATTACTGTGATATGCTAATACCTTCCTTGCAAATAAGTGTTTCTGTGGAGGTAGGTCAATATGTTGATGTAAGTTTTAGATCAGTTTCTTAAACCTTTTACAATTTCTTGGCTTCCTAAGGAATTTTTTTGCATTTGTAAAAAAGTATGTTTGTCCTCTATTTTGAAAGTATCTTCATTCACTGAGCTGCCTGCAGTGTCAAAATCATCACAGCCGTCAATATTCATTCAATATAATGTCTAGGTAGAAAAGGGCATAAAAACATTTTACGTAAGATGTTTATTAGTTTTCTGTATTTTTTTTCCATTGTACCAACCTTTATTTATAAATGCACAATGCTATCTAGTTGTTGATGACTATTAGCATTATCTGATATAGAGTATTCTGGGCTGCATTAGGAGTAGTGTTGCCAGCAGTTCTCACCTCTGCTGAGAGCTGGTGAGAGATATCTGGAGTGACGGGTCCAATGCTGGGCTCCCCAGCACAAAGGAGATTTGGAGCTACTGGAGAGAGGTTTTGTTATGCAGGCTTGCCAGTCTATTGGGAAATAAATGTTTTAGGCTCATTTCATCTTGCACGCTATTTAAATGCTTGTTCTTCATAAAAAGCTGCAGTATGAATTTCCCTGTTAAAGATACTTAATAAGGGGTTTTTTGGTGGTTTTGGTTGAGGTTTTTTTTTTTTTTTTTAATGTTGGAACACTGAGAAGCACTGATTCTTTACACTTTTTTTTACTGTGTACTTATAATCATTACATGCATATAACCAAATTTCCATAATGCAAATAACATATAAAGACAACAGTTAATAAGTAAATACCAGTGCTCTATATTAAACCATTCACATACTTACATAAAATGAACATAATGTATTTTCTTTGTCAAAAGTATTGCCAGAGATTAATGTTTTTATTTTCTGAAAATGTGTATCAAAATAATTATGTAGGATTTACAGGAAAGATTTATTATTGGTCTAACTGGAAAAATGAAGCAGAGATTTTTTCGGCCTAGGCTAACATTAAATATTATCTCTCTGTAAAAAACTCTCCTATCCTTTAATTGTCACATTGATGGATATTTAAAAACTGAAAAAGATATAAATATGCCAGATGGGATATGCAAGGTTTCATTTGTATACTTAGTTTTAATCATAACCCACTTCTGTTTTGCTACTGAATGATTAATGATAACTTTGAATGTCTCAGATAAAAAATGCCGTAGAAGTAGAAAATGGTTAACTAATACTTACTCCTTATTCTTTACTGCACATTCAGGTAGGTACGAAATAGAACTTAGTGAGATTATTTTTTTTTTCATTTAAATTAGAATAGATACTATTTGAAGTGTTAATTTAGGTAACATTTTGAAAATCTCCTACTTGAATGGCGTAGTGACATGTTGTCCTCATTTGAGGGACACAGGACTAATTTCTTTCCTAATGCTTGGGAAAATTGTACTTTTGGAGGACTCTGGCATCTGAATTTGTGAAAATATTTACTTTATAGCCAGCTATGGTGTGTGGGTGTCAAGGTCTCAGTGTTTTCAGGCTAGACAGGTGCAGGGATGAGGAGGAGCGAGACCCAGGCACTTGACCCAAGCTGCTCAACAGAATTATTTCATACCATGAACGTCACATTCAATATAAATTAGAAAGTTTGCTGAGGAGGAAGGCTCTCCCTTGATGGCGGGGATCCAGAGAGCTCCTTGCCCTGGTGCTGGACCCCTGAGACCTTCCCTTCCTCCCGAAGGCGTAGCGCTCGCAGTGTCCAACATTCACTGTCCACTGCTGGGAGTGCACAGCTTCCTACTGATATAGTTCGCTGAGTATAATCCTTATATATCTTTAGATTGGTATCGGGATCACTATTGTTTCTTTAGTGTTATTACTGTTAATTATTTAGTCTTATTCTATTAAATCTGTTTATATTTCAGCCCCTGGGTTTCCTGGTTTTCTTCCCGATTCCCCCTTCCTGGGTGGGGAGGGGTCATCAGGTAATAGAATAATTGTCCAAATGACAATAAACTGTTGTGAGTTTCTCAAACCATAACACATGTGATTTTGAAAAATTCAAGAGTGTTTTAAAATATTGTATCATGAAACTAAATAAATACATAAAACATTATTTCCAGTTATTAAATGTTGTTACTTTACTGAACTTGTTCCTCAGATACTGGTGTTTGTGACATGCCATTGAGAAAGTATTTGTGTGTGTATGGCTGTAGGGACAGTAGTTTCTTATTTTTCCACTGCAAAAATCTGAAGGGTTAGCTCTGTGTGGTGATAGCTAGGATGGCAGAAATGAACTCTCAGTGACTGCAGGGAATCTTACTGGTTCCCCCACATGTCTTGTGTCTCTTATGTCCTAGACTGTCAGTGGATATTGTACTACTGCTTCTGCAAGTCACCATGACACTTAAAAGACTGAGTTTCTTTCTAGTTCAAAGAGTTCATAATATAAACTAAACATTAGCTCTAGCATGGTAATTCTGACTAGAAAAAGTAGAGAGAGTTTGTTAGTATAAGAGAGGAGAAATTATGCAGAATAAAGCTTTGAAGCAAAATGAAATTTGGAAAGGGAATGTATTTTCAGACATTTCAGAATCTATTAATGGATTTTTGGACATTTCAAAATCCCTCAAACATAAGGTGTTAGCAAGAGTCTTAGAAAGCTAAAATAAGAAGAAAATTGTAGAAGTGTAGAAAAAAATAAGAAGATAGTGCATTAAACTCAACTTAGACTTGCATGGGCACCTTGGACTCTTGAATAAGCCATCTAATTCCTTGGTTTTTTGGAAATTATGCCAGGTAGTCTGAAAATACGGTGTTCATATTCATTAGAAATCAGTGGCACTCAAATATCCTGAGGCTTTCCGAAACTCTTTTTGAAGAACGTTTAGAGTAAATTGCATTTGGCTACTAGAAATCTGCGTGAAACAGATTTTCTGAAGGGTTGATGCTGAATTTTGAAATAAATATGTTTCAATGTGTGATGAATTAACAAGTGTCTGTTCTATGGAATGAAGGTGCTTAGAGAATGACATTTTATCCACCAGCTTATAAAGGACAGAAGATTGTTAGGTGCTTTACCCAGAAAAATCAAGTTCGTGACCTTTCTCCAAGAAGTTTAAAATCTCATTTTAATAGCAACATGGTGAAGATTATTAATTACTGATAAAAATTATTAGATAAAGCTATAAAAAGTTTACAGTAAAACAACAAAGATGGAATTGTTAATCCAGCATGAATAGAACAAATTTTGTTTGAGCGATTGATGTATGGGGCCATGCAGCAAACCCATAATGCTCTTTGCGAGTATCTAATTACACATCTACTCTCCTGTTTTTTTCCTCTTCTCACCTGAATATTCTGTTTTCTCTGATTCCTCAAGTTTTGAGGGTCATATGGTATTAATAGGTTTATTCAACTTTTTACCCTAATTTTATAAAACCCGAGTGTACTATGTGATTAAGTCCGTTTGTTACAAATGTCATTTTAAAAGTCATTAGCACCTCACAGTGATCAGAACATGAAATCTCTAATTATTTCAAATGCTAAGAGGAGGGAATGATTATGGGCCAATTAGTACATTTGAATATCTTATGAAACATTGTGATGTGAATTCTTACACATATATATGCACAAGTGTATGTGTATATATACGTGTACATATACATATGTTTTGAGTAGGGAGGTCGAGCACTTTCAAGTTGGAAAACTGTAGAATTAAGGTAATTTAGATAACTGTAATCCAAACTCTTTCACTGCAGATTTTAAAGGAAGAGGAAGTAATGTGACCTTAGTTTGCTTCTATTACAAGATTGTGTTAAGCACTTGACATTTTCTCCCTATGTACATTTGTGTCATAAAAAATGAGCTTACAGCTTAGTGTAATACCTTCATTGTTATGCAAATAGCCAGAAGAGTTGTTAATGAGCAGTAGCAATTGATTGAATAAATAGTGAAAACTAGTGCATGGGTATAAAACGGAGTGCAAGGGCAAGCAGAATTCTTGGGCAAAGATCAGATGGAATTGCTGCTTTTCTTCACTAACTGGCACCCGCTTATCTGAGTGCTTATCTATGGTATGTTCGTAGAACATATCTTAGTTCTGTGTCAGATATGGTTCAAGAGGACTTTACTGAGCTATTAATTTTCTTCTCTTTTTTGTCTCATCTCTTTGCACCACTCAGGTCTTAAGAGAGCTCTTGATAGGACCTTTTGATCAAAATAAACAATAATTGATCATAAAGCATTCTATCCAAGAATCATATAGATCTTCAAGTCACCAAAAATATACCATCAGGTGTACTGTATGTTTTTCAAAGGCAGCACAAACCCTGGCTACAAGTCCATCTCTTCTCAAACTATGCACACAAACATCCAGAGGATAACCCCAGCGTTATGAGTTCTCCACCTGAGTACAAAGAAGGAATTTTCTCTGGCTCTTATCTTATGTAAAAAAAAAAAAAAAAAAAGATTTAATTAGTTTTACTTGTATACATCTGTCTCACACTAGGTAGTTAATCTTACTCTTCATTTGTGCTCCCATAATGATAAGGACCTTGTATTGTTCACAGAGTTTAGAATGATATCCTTCCAGTTCTCTGGAGACACTTGCTGGTCATCTTTCTTTGCTGCATACTGCCAACACCATCAGGTGTGTGTCTAGAACAATTTGTATATAAGATAGTTATCATGTTCAATCACAGAGACACACACAAGGATCCTGTAGGGCATGTCATGGAAGAATGTTTTGGTTTTGTTTTTCTGGGAACACTCTGCTCAACTTGTCAGAAAACCGCTGTAGGTGTTATTTCAAGGAGACATCTATTTTAAATATTTTCGTATTAATGAAGAGTCCTGTTTTTTACAATACTAAATACAGTAAAGTACCCACTTACCCTGCTTTTACCCAAGTAGCACTATATATACAGCATTTGCATGGGAAAATAGACATTTATTTCTGTTGCTGTGTAAGTTGTTATGTGATCCTACAGAAATTATTTTCCTTTCCCTTTAAAGTGTAGTTTGTTAACTAATTCCTTTTATCCCGACTTTAAGAAGATCGTGATGAACACTGTTCAGAACAAATGCTTAGCAGTTTTAAAGCCTCAGTGATGTGCAAATCTGGATTCTAGAGACCCTAATAAGTCCTCACCTATCAAATCCATGTGTTTACAATGTTACATCATTCTGTAAGTTTTAAACATGTCACACCAAATACTGGAAACAAAAGATGGAACTGTCTAAAAAGTACTAACCCTACAAGGAGGACAAGAGCTAAAGTGCTAAAGGTCAGATTGGACGGGGCTTTGAGCAACCTGGTCTAGTGGTAGGTGCCCTTGCTCATGGCAGAGGGGGCGGAAATAGATGACCTTTAAGGTCCCTTCCAACCTAAACAATTCTATGATTCTATGAAAGATTGGGAGGAAAACATAGTTCAAGAAGGATATCACAGATTCTTCTCTTAAAGAGGACTTTATGGTTTCACATAATATAGAGGCAACTCATAGAACTGGTAATTGCATATTGCTGATATCAGATTGTTACAGAAATACTTTAAGCAATTGTCTTTTTCACCTTTTTTTATTAAGACTAGCAATATAGCAATGTCTATATTTTGTTCCTTGTACACTAGCAGCACCAAATCTTCATCTTGCCTACACCAGCTGTGTTAACGATATGTGTGTACTCTATGGTGGTACATGAGCATTACCCACAAGTATTAGTCAAAATATGGCAGAATAGGGTGGTACGCGATCATAACACTTCAGAAATGCATCCTGGCATATTAGGCAAAGGGAAAGTGGTGTGAAATTGGGACATACGCAGATGTTTCTCTTTTTCCTCCCAAATCAGTACTGCTAAATTTTCAAAAGTCCTATTTGATTCCTGCTGTGGATATGCAGATAATTATACACATACACATGCATTCATATATCATTCTATATGAAATTTATAATAACAGAGAATTTGGAGTAAAACTTGATATACTTTTCAATTGCATGGTTTTCACTAACATAGCAACATTAATCTACAGCAGCAAATTGATTAAACTAATCAAATGAGGTGGTTTGAAAGATCCTGTTAGGCCATTATGATGGATCATAGCCTGACAAATTATGAATAATGCATAAGGACCAATATGTTGACATATTACTTAAGTACATTTTTAATGCAACCATGATACAAGAATTTCAGGAGGCAAAACTGGACAAGTCTGAAACAGGATGATGGTTATCTAATTTCATATCGCAAAAATGTCAAAGACTGAGTAACAATCAAAGAGTGATACAAATAGTAAAAACAATGAACTGCACACATAGTGTGGAAAAGATAAGGGAAAATGGTAAGGGTAAGGATGATGATGTATTTGACAAAATATTAACAAAAAAGTATTGAGACTATTGTATGATTGTCTCAGTCCTGTCCTCTTAATCACTCACAATCTTCTGTGAAAGGCTTCGGTAAATTAGCATGCGTAGGAATGAACAAAAATATTCAGGAATATAGTGAGCAAAGTAGCATGGCATTAACTAAGATTGATTTTTGTAGGGACATTACTAGTATCTGACACAGACACATCCTCTTATAAACTTAAAGGTCTTCCTAGAGTTTGCAATATATTTTCAATGAGTGTAGATTACATTTTGCCACCTAGATTTCAGGAACTGATCTTAGTATTGCCAGGGGAAGCCAGATCAAGACACAACTCTATTAGAAATTAAATATAAAAACAGATGGTTTAATAGAATAGGGACTATCAACTATAGTTATTGTTCCTAATAGAGAACAAATAAGTGATCACTGAAGGCTTCACTACAGTCAATAGTCTCCTACTAATCACATTAATGATATTCTAGCGAGTCTTTTCATAAATATCCAGAATCAAGAGTAAGCTCTCCTCCATACATATGAACCTGACTGTGTTTATGGCACAATCAGAACAGTTTGTTTCTTTTTTTTCCCTTTCAGGGGCAAGGTTTGCCAGTTTTGTTTGAATTCAAGTTCACATTTTCCCATCATCTATCAAATGGTCTTATTGAATTCCATCAGTAATGATAAATATTAATACATACTGTATTTGTGTTAATCCTACTTGTGAAAAACTATTTTCATTTTGATTGGCAAAATTATTTACTGAAGGTAAGTGTAAAAATTTATGTGGCTAATTTATAACTATTCATTTTATCTGAATATGAAAAAATATTTTTTCTAATTTTAAGTGTTCATTTTGATAATATGGATCTTTGTTTTTCTAAATTAGATATCAAATGTAAAATTTTTTGAAAAGAACAAAATATATTAAGATTTCCACTTGAGCTCAAGCAGATCTTAGTTGTGTATATTAACATTAATATAAATTGTGCAAATTTCTTGATCTAATTTTAAGCAAGTAGAATATGTTGCCTAGAATCTGGATTTATAATAGAAATTATGACAAACATTTAATTACTAAGGTCTGTACCTATACATGTCTGTTTTCTTGAAAGAAATCTCTCAGGATTTTGCTTACCTGTAATTTGAGTTACTAATACAAAACCCTTGTGTATTATTAAAGTAGATTTTAAAGTCCAGATTGGGCCAGTTTTCACTGGATAAGCTTGTGAAAGACATGACATTTTGGCACTTACATGATCAACATACCCAACAGTTTATTTCTCTGCAACAGCCACGTTAGTTATTGCGATATTTAACTACCCATTGGCCTTGGGTAAACGTGATATTACCATGGAGGAAAATCAGACTCTGAGTAGAAAAGAATTAAATACATTAAAATAAGCTAAAAGGAAAGTTTCAATGAAAATAACCAACTCAAAATTAAAACTGCTTTTATTTTTTGTAGAAAACAAAATATAATCTGAATGTAAATTAGAAAGTGCTGGAGAAACAAGTAAAGACACAAAGGTGGCAGAAAACACTGAATAATAATAACAAGGGAGGTGATCTAGAAAGACATAAAGAAATATGTGAAGCTGGGTTAATGATAGACATTGAAGATAAAAAAATTAAATGGATTAAACAGCAGAAGATCATTAATTTCAGGGGAAAAGCTAAAAAGAAGAATAAGGAGAAATGAAGGGGGGAGTATTTTCTGTAGCAAACCCATGAACTATCAAGGAAGGCAGCTGAGAGGAGGACTGAAAAATTGGTGCATTTTCTACATGACAGTGTGGGCAAGAGCACGTTTTTGAAGGGGTGTGAAATAGCACAATGTAGGAACTTACAGTCCGAACCATACTGAATCATACATTGTGGTAAATGAAAGAGTTGTTGAATATACTACCCTAAGAGCAGATTAACTCCTAAAAAAGTTATATTGTGATCTGTGTTACCTGATTAACATAGAAAAAACATGGTTAGAGTTTTCAAAATGTCGTAATGGAGTTATTTATGTAATTTGGAAAATAACATATTAGGCTATATCAAAATGGTGTAAGATTTGAAATCATGACTGTTAAAATGGTAATAACAGTGCCTATTTTATTTTTACACATTCCTTCTTGCCTTCACTTTTTGCCTACTTGACATCTTAGGTAACCAGCTTCCCCCAAAGTCACAAGCTGAGCTATGATCTGTTCTGTTCTGTGCCTCTGACTAATCACAGTCTTTGTTTACTTCTTGCCAAGAAATCTCTATACTAGAGCTCCCTTTATGAACAGTAGTCTGGTGTTAACTATGCCAGAATATCTCGTACAGCAAGGGTGCTTCCTTCCTGGCATGGGTCTAGGTTGCTGTGCTTTGTTTCTAATCTGTGAGTCCTAAAGGAGTATTCACTGGTATTTACAGCAATTTGGTTATGCTACAAGTGATGAAGAACTTCATTCTTCAAATCTTCCCAGTAGTAGCTTGAATTGTCTGAAATCATGGTATATGTCAGCCTTTTTGGACCATGTGAACTGTAAGTGGCTTAGCTGTCTTTGTACATCCGTTTCAGCAATCTACTTTCTATGAGAGAATATGTCCATATTGGCAATTTGCCTTGCTCCATATTCTGTCAAGGTTCTTGTTCCCCACATCATCTGTGCTTCATTCAGACTTGCTCTCTACGGGGCTTACTTCTAGAACAAATTACCCACCTCCCAGAGGAAACCTGGGCAAAGTTAACAGGTTATTTGCTCCAGGACCTACCTCAGACAGACAGTATGGATGCTCACTGAAATAAACTCAGGCCCAACGCTAGCTCAGCAGGCCTTGGACTTTCAAAAACCCTTATCCTCCACCTCATTCCATGAAAGTACCACTCTGGATGGCTTTCACATAGCTTTCTCATTATTTCATAATGAATTTCATAATTTTGTACATTCAGGGTTGAAGAGAAGCACACAAATAATCACTGTCACTGATGGCAACAGGAGTTTCATATGTGTACTAGAGCAGCAAAGTTTGATGAAATGAAAACTCTAAAAAGCCTCTTACAATCAGACTAGCTGAGGCAGGAAGGTGCCTCTGGAGATCACCTGGTCCAAGCCCTGCTCAGAGCAGGGTCAGACAGAGCACATTGCCCAGGACTGTGTCCATCCTTGGGAACTCAACAACATCTCTGGGCAACCTGTTCTAGTGTTTGACCACCCTCATAATGATAAAATCCCCCTTGAGTACTGTTCTGCTCCGGGATGAACAGTCCCAAACATCCCAGCCTCCCCTCATATATCAGATGTTCCAATCTCTTAATCTTCTTGGTGGCCCTTTAATGGGTTCACTCCAGTTATATCCCCATGCACTTCCTGCAGTCCTAAACCTGGAGAGCTGCATCCTCCCTTGGGAGCTCAGCTGAGCCAAGGTCTCTGGCAAGCTGGGTAGCTGGGGCAGTGGGGGCAGCTGCTTCTCCAAGGGGTGCTGGGCCCCATGCCCTGCAGGACATCACCACCATTGCTGAGCACACAGACAGTCCTCAGCAATCTCCTCTTCTGCTGAAGCTCACCAGTGGTAAAAGCCTCCTGTAGCTATCATCTCCCAGCAGAGGCAGGCATCTTGGAGGTCTTCAAGTGTTCCCAGAGTCCCCCCAAAATCCCAGAAGTTGTTCCCAGGAGATCTAGAAAAGGGACTCAGAAGCTGCTGCACAACCAACAGAGGCTGTGGGCTGCCTCTGTTAGCTACGCTCTTCTCTAGCATGATGCAAAGAGGGTGCAGATGTATACAGTAGTCCTTTGGCCAATTTTGCATGCTTGTGTATTTCCTTATTATGCATGTCTGTGTGATTTTCTCTCCTATAATTCTACTCATGTATTATGTATAACTAAATATTCATTGAACCAAAAAAAGACGGACTCTGTAACTAGTGTTAAGGGTACATGACTGTGCTGCAATGATAATTTATTTATCCGCAGTAGAACAACAATGGAGACAGATACGGCTACATCAGCTGCAGGCTGCCAACTAGTAGAATTAAACATGGAGGTTTCTCTGAGCAAAGTTCCCTGTATCTACTCCCCCCACATATTTTTTCTGTAACCAACTAGAATTCACACATCTTAGAAATCCCATGTTTCTTTGCAGCAAGTCATGATAGAAACTTTTAAACATCAATCTTTCCTAGACATATTCTCTCTTCATGTTTGTTTTTTGATGATTTGTACTGGAGAAGTTTTAGATTTGTTCTGAAGGAGGAAAGAGAGAAGTAGTCACATATATTGATGGAAAAATAGCATTAAGTATTGTATATCATTCATCTAAAGTGCAGTGCAAATGTAGATGTAGCTTATGTAGATAATGTAATTAGGAAGAGATTCCATACTTCTTATTAACTGACACTAAACAACATTTTCTTTCGATGTACTGTTACATAGGTTTTTCTTTTTTCATTTTGCATTTTTTCCTTTTCTGAAGAATTTTAGAAGAGGTAAAATGAGGAAAAAGAATGTTTTATTATGTGTTCCTATTACATTCTGGCCCTACTCCTCTTGTACTTGAAAAATAATATATATGAAAAATGTATTGAAAACTCTCTGCATTTCAAATATGCTGATAAGTTTTTATTATTCCATTCTCCAAGTAAGCATGTAAAATAAGTGGGTATCATCTCAATTTCACAAACAAGAAAATAAAAATAATCATTTAAGGGTTATGTCCAGCTCACAGTAGCATAAATGGAACCAAGTTGTTGTAGTTAATCACAAAAAGAAAATCCATATTTTATAATCTCAGACTTGTGAGTGTACTACATGGCAAGTTTGAATGTCCAAGACCGGAGTTTAAGTGTCATTATCATACTGAAAACTGATTTCACTGTATTGTTCACTTCAGGAGTTTGTATGAGAAACAACAATGTGATGCATTTTCACTGTTGTGTTGAAGAAAAGAACAGGACAAAACATAATGCCTGCCCGCTGCACCCCGAAAGATGAAACAATCAAGACTAATGAAACCTATGTCTAAAAAGACTTTACTGTAATAAAAATTAATATTACAAGTTACAGGCACTAATTAACAGTTCAGAGAGCTGTCATCTTTTGACACAAGTCCATGGCTCACTTTATTTTCTCCTTAGTGTAGTTAGTATATTAGACTTCAAAGCAAAGAGGATGTCTACATAAAATCTAATTTTGACTTTCAGAAACATGAGCTGGCACATCTCATTATTTTCTCTTAGAACCAATCAGACTTTGAGCCAGAGCAAAGCATTTATTAGTTTATTGTGTAGAGGCATATGGGACATAAAAGAATCCTGAATATAAATATCATTTTTTAAAAAAAAATCACCCTGCTGCTATCACACTGCTGCTATATAGATGCAATAATATTTTTATTACTCGAAGTAGTATAAAGCAAACAGAACTAAAATAGCCTTTTTGTGGAGCTTTTGAACACTTTACATTATACTCATAAACATCAGCATATACAACAAGTTTTATGGTAGATGTGTGCAGATAAGGTGAGTCTTTATTGGTACACTAAAAATAGTGAATTTGAGACTGAGAAAACGCAGTAAATGTAAACGACCCATCCGCTTTGTCTTCTTCAGCCTCGTGCTGTGGGTTTTTTCCTTGTGGCTTTCCTGCTGGACCAGGTTACCATTATCAGACTGAGCTTAACTCTCTGCCACTGCTTTACTGTCTGCTGCTCTCAAGTCTGCATGTGGAGTGGCTCCTATGATCATGTCCGAACTTTTTCGTTGCATTTAAGTTGGTTTGCTTAAATAGTAGGTCATGCCTAAGCTTTATGTCTTTCCATCTCCCTTCGTACTTGTGGCCTTTGAGCCCTCAAAATTCATGAGGAATGGACTTCCAGTTTTCCCATTGCATCCATACATTACACACAACCAACCCAGAGATTCAGATGCAATCTACAATTCAATATAAATTTACACAAAACAATAGCAAACAGTGCAGGAAGCAGAAGAGCTCTGGATGATATGCAGGAGTTAAGTTTACTCAGAACATCTTATTTTCTTTCCCAGTTTCCACTAGAGGTCATGAATCTCAAGTCTCAGCCAAAAAGTAAGTCTTTTTTCATTTACCTGTGGCTTTTGCATATGGCAGTTATTTTGAAAAGAAGCATTGCTAAGCCTTGAAGTGTTGTCTTAATGCATATATGGTGAAATGTCATGGGAAAGCTATGTCTTCAAAATTGTCTTAGTATTTTCCAGTATTTACCTCTAAGGGGCATGTCCTCGGTTGTTGAAATTGTTCTCATGCAGTTGGGTAGCTATGGCAGTTTGCTCCACTGAAGTATCTGCTCCCAGGTAAGCAAGTCCTCATCTCTTGCTTGAAGCTTCTGAATGTTGAAAAATTAACTTCAGGCTCATTTTCATTGGCACAAAACTAGAAGTGATGTAGCCGTACCTTGGAAGTGTAGATCTTATTTTTATTAGCATAATAGTTTGAGCACAGTTGTCAGGAATGCCTAAGGGATTTTCCTTCTTGTTCAACAAACAGTAATTAGTATTACAGCAGACACATGTTGTTTTTTAAGAAAATAATAGATACTTTAATTATACAGATATTTTTACAGATATTTTACTTAATCAAAATGCCACTTTTGCTTGTGTGTAAAGAAATGCTTAAGAAGAGTAGCTCTGACTTTGTTTAACTAAAAAATACAGCTGGAATTTCTTACGTTAAAAATAAAGTACTATTTATACAACCTAATCTCTTATAATTTGTGGCTTTCTTTTTAAAGTTACAGACATTTCAGAAAAACTAAGACATACTTTGTTGTCTTTCTTTAATTTTACACCAGGGCTATACTGTACGAACTTGTGACTTTAAAGCACTGTCTGTAATCTCTTAAACCCAGAACAAGATTTAATGTAAAGATTCTTGTTGACACAGCAGTGGTTCAATAATATCCTGGATCCTGGAAAAGACAAATTAGACATGTGATTATCATGCCCCTTTTAAACTGTTTCATATTTACTATTCTTATGACCTGGCAAGCTTTGCTATTGTTTTGTGAAGCCTTTCTGGTGTAGGGTTAACAGGTGTGCCTTTCTGAAGCTGATCAGATCCTGACTCTTGTCCACTCCAGTCTCCTCTCCTCACTCATTTCTCAAACTCATCACCTTGAATGAGGATAGTTTGCATCAATGTTCATTATAATTAGACCAAATTTTATTAATCTTTGTGGTAGATGAGTACGTGCTTCTTTGATATATACAAAGTCACTGCAGTAAGTGTATCGAAGTATTGATTGACTGATAGTTTTATAGACAAGGTTCACACCCACGAGTAGCAGGTACCGAAGGGCACAATCTGTGGTGGAAATGTTGGTCTCAGTGGTTCATTTTACTAGAAACGTTGACCTTTACATTTAGCTGTACACTATATATTTTTGTTTCTGGTTTTGGTAGGTTTGTTTCTCCATAGAAGGAGCTGTTAATTTTCATTAGCAGTGGAACAAGTCATTCATCATGGGACCTCACTAGGCAGAAAATCTAGATCTCTTTTTCCCATTTTTTTCACTGTTGTATCTTTGGCTTTCTGCAATTCTTGGTGTGCAGGAAGTCGGTATTTAGTCACAGAGGATGACAGTTAATGTATTTTGCTGATATATTACTTAGTTTTCTTCTTTATCCTATGTTTTGTCTCACTTTTTGGTGTAAAGGTTGGAGAACATGAGATGAGTAATAATATTCTGCTTGACTGCAACCCACTGTTAGTGTACTATAGCTCAGTTGGCTTTGTTTTTGCAGCTGTCATGGTTTCAAGCAAGTTGGTGGAAACTATAAAAAACAATGAATGAAAATATAAATAATTCAACAGGCTGGGAACAGCAAATGCGCTTTTTGTAGAGTAAGTCATTGCTCGCAAGTCTCTTAATGGTTTTTACTGTAGTCAAAAGCATGCTGATAGGAATGATACAGTAGCTTTAGTGTACTTGGCCTTTCAACAGGCTTTCAAAATTTTTCACCAATGGCTCTTATATAAATTAAGTTCCCACGGGCTAGATGGGAAGGCTATACATTAGTAACCAGATTGAAAAATAGTGGAAAAATAAGGAATATGTCATTGTTTTTCAAAGAACTTCTTTCCAAATCAGAAATTATATTTGGTGCTATTTTTCCTCCCCTAAAGAGTTGTCTGGATATTTTACAAACACAGTCAGCTACACCCAAAATATGGAAGGGGCAACTCTGAGGTGCCGTTTAGTCCTATGTAGGCCACAGAATGAATGAATAAACAGTTAGCCGAACCCCTCTTTAATTGCTGTTTTCATATCATTACAGTGGTTTGTGCAGTTAGTGTGTGTTACACATCAGTCTAATCTCTTGGAAGCAAATACGACCTTGTTTGCTGCATACCCTATGAAGACTCATGGTCCTTTTCCTGTTAACAGTAAAGTGCTGTATAAATAAGCACAGCCTAACTTTACGAGGTAGGCTGAGACAGGTCTTGCGTGCAGCACTACAGTCCTTTCTGAAATGGTGTCCAGGAAAGTGAGTTCACCCTCTCACCTTTCCTGTCCCTTGGGAGAATAAGTACTGAGCCCCCACAGGAGAGCTGTCCCATATCTCCTGGGAGGGCTGCGGCGCACAGCCCCAGCAGGCGCAGAGCTGCAGCCATCTTTGGCTCCTCCAAGCTGTGCTGGGCTATAGGGAAGACCCTTGCTAGCCTCCTACAAAAGGCTATTGCAGCATTTGTACAAAAGCCATCTTCTCGATTCTTCACGCAGCCTACATGTCAACTGCTGCTGATAAGCATTGCCAGTTTTTAATCTTTTCCTGCCATTTGACTGAGCTGTGCTGCCATTAATTAACCCCGCCACTTTTCACCTCACTGTTGCCATTTGATTAACTTTTCCTTTGCTGCCTTTTGGGTTTTGGCTGGTTTTTAATTCGTTGCTGCCATTTCATTAACTCGCTCTGCCATTTAATTTAACTTTTGTCTTTTGATTTACTCACTGTTGCCAGTGGATTTAACCTTGTCTTACCAGGTAGCCTGACTTTGTCTTCCAGCTCCTCCCCTGATCCTTACTTCTTCCTCTTCAGCTAGACATTCCTCTGGTTCCCTCACACAGGCTCCAGCTCTTTTGCCATAGTTACCCTCCTTTTTTTTTTTTTTTTTTTTTCCTTTCTGTGTAAAGCATTTTTCTTGAGGCAGTAAGTTAATTTTTTTTTTTTTTTAAACTGAGTCATATGTAACACATCAGGTAACAACATAAACTTACACTGTGAGTAATTCAGTCCTTCTTTTCCTTTGAAAATTGTTTTTGGAAATTTCTACATTACTGTTCACACACAGGTTTTAATCTGATACTGCTCTGGGACAGTTGTATTTCATTGAAGGAAAGGAGTCTTCAGAGATAGAACTGTTTCCTTAAAGCCTCATGAACGTATATTCTGTTTGTAAGAAAAGTTAATTAACTGATTTTTGGAGATCTTAGAATATGTCTAAAGTTCTCAAACTTCTGTCTAACATGTCATTAGGATTTTAATAGCTAAAATTAAAAGATATTTCTTTATTTTATAGAATACCTTGGTAAAAGTGTACTCCTTTGATGTCTCTGAAGCTTTTAAAACAGTAAACTTTTCTCTTTGTTGTCCTATCCTTATACCTCTCTTTATATATACTCTTTTTTTTTTTTGCTATAGATCAAACTGTAAACAAACAAGTCATAAATATATTTTCTTCTTTGTCACTTAGCCATTAACATGGACTACCCTTAGAATCTACCCAGACCAAAAAAAAAAAATACATAAACAATGGACAAGAGAGTAAATTACTTTTTAGCTTAGAAAGGAACTGTGTTATGCCACTGATTCTTCAAGAAAGACAGTCATTCCAGGAGCTAGCCCTGTATTTGAGAAGTTGAAGGATGCTTGGTGACAATTATGGACATTCGATGATTGATTATACAATTCTATATTAACCTTCTGTAGTGACTTCTGAATCTTCCTGGAATTTGAGAGGTGATGATGAAGAGTGGGAAATATTGAAATCCTGTTAAGAATTAATCTTTGTTATTTATTTGCTAACTTAAACTTGCTTAGCTTACTTCCTTTAAGTTTCTATGGTTATTACTGATTATTATGGCTAGATCAATAACCTTTGTACTGATGTGTAAAAGTCTTAAAACCCATGTCTTCCACAACTCCACCTTCCTCTTTTTTCACATTTGTGTTTTATTTTCTTATCCCAACAGCATATTTTCTGTGGATGTGAAAATGCCCTCCCTTGCACTCTTAGCTATCATCACTCATAGCGAAAGTGATTATGGAGTCCACTCCATCCCTACCAGGTATGCCCTTGTTGACATTAGGGGAAGCACCCACACCCCCTCTACCTCCCCAGGGATGTTCATCAGATACCTCTACAGTCACAAGGGGTTCATTGTCCTGTTCCACTGCGATAATTGAGCACCAGGCTGCCTGACAGTCCCCGGACAGTCCAAATCATGTGTTTTTGTTACCACTTAAGCTCCCTCTTCATCTTTTTATTTTTCCAAGTTCTTGCTCTTTAATATCCTGTTGCCTTCCCAGATAAATGCCTCATACCCTGTTTATTCTATTTTTACACCCTTATTCAGTATGCGTGGCATGGTTGCCCTGGCAATTACAGCCTTGGATCAGTGACTCCGTGAAGCTATGACCCCACTTTGCTATCTCTAACGTTACCCATTTCTGCCATTTCTTGTATTGCTGTCTTGTTAGTACAGTCACTGGTCAAGGCTGGCGAGCTGCTGCACTCCTCTCTGCTCTCTGTAATGTCTTGCAATTTCTCATGTTGTTATCTTGCTCGTGTAGCTACAGGTCAAGTCTTGGCCTTCTGCAATCATTCCCTAATGCTTCCCCTCTCAGAGATAATATGAGTTAATATGAGAAGGAGATGTGTGACCCCACCTCTCTGCCACAGAACACACATGCACCTCCTGTAGTCCCCTCCATGGGCTGCACAGGTGGGAGCAGGAGCCAGGCTCTCCTGGACATTGCCTGTAGTACCTTGGTGCCAGTAGCTGTAGTCTGACATTTTTGGGTCAGACTTTTTGGGCCCTGCTGTGACTCATGCAGGAGACATACAAGACTTAAAAGCAGTAACAATACCATGAGGTTAATAGTTTAACATGACCATGTAGAAAAGCCAGCTCTTCCGGCCTGATTGCACATGCCACCCCTCCTCAGCCACCTGGCAGCAGGATGTCAGCAGCTGGATGATGGTACTTGCACTGTTGCACGATACTGTGCTTGAAATAAGGAGCTTTTGCAGTGGAATTGGTCAAACAATAATGTGTGCCGTGTCACCAGGCGTCTGAATCCACCCATCTGGCTGTTCATCTCTCTCCCTCCTCCTGGCCTATTTGAGCTATTTAATACATACATTGTAAGTGGGAGTCTGAGGGAGAAAAGCTCTGCTTGAAGCAGTTAAGGGTCTTGAACCTAGGTCTTCAGCACACTGTGAGAGTGCTCTTCTTTGTGATACCAATTAGTTCGGGATGGGACTTGATCCTTCTTCTCCTCCCACTCATTCCCAAATGTAAACAAATTTTCTTCAAGCTTTCTTTTGTTGTTGTTAGATAGAATTGATATTTCTGCATTTTGCAGCAGAAGAGGTGGGAGGTTGGAGCTAAGGGCATTCATCACCATGCAATGTTTAGAGCTCAGCCTGGTAGAAGTCTGAATGTGTAATCATCTAAAACCCAGCTGTGAGGAATACTGAGTTTAATTTAGGATGAGGGTCAAGTGTCAATCAGATAACTCACCTAATTCACCTTAGTCCTCAGAACTGTAGTCCCACATTGGGAATTGGAAATTTGAATGGGTTTATGTGCTTTATTATAGAGTAATAAGTAAAAATAACAACAATTAAAAAAAAAGATAAAAGGAACGTGGTGCTGAGCTTAAAACTACTGGATCATCACGGGAATATGTAGAATAAAACAATATGATGGCCAAATCAAGACAAAGACTGAAGCCGAATTATAATTAATGAGCTATATGTGTATGATGGAATCATTTTATTAGAACCTCATGCTAGTGTATAGGATGTGGGTTTCATCTTGATAAAGCTGGGAAACATTTTTGAGTTAATCTTACATGAAAAGATTAAAGGAAAAAACCTTTGCACCTCACTAGTGAAGATAGCCTGTTTCATACTAAAAGGTGTTCCTAGTGCAGGATGTGAGTCATTCGTTCTGACTTCAGCCTGACAAAGGGAGAGTACCAAGAGCTTTCAAATGAATATGCTGTAAGGAACTAAACAAGTACAGAGAGCTCAGATGATTTTATGTAACTAAAATGTCACTATTCTTATACTTCAGTCTTTAAAAATCAGTTACCTTACTTTACTCTTACCCAACTCTACCTATTTTTATTTTACACTTCCTCATAAGTCTTAATTAGACAAAGTGGTTTTAGAGCAGTGCTGACTTTTGACTCAGTCTCATGCCTTCCAGGCGTAACTCTGAATATCACCTCTTTAAAGTCTAAGGCGCTTCTTAAATTGGATGGCACTCTTTTTGGATTCAGGATATAGCAAACTCTTTATGACACCATTTTCTAGAAACAAATGAACCTGAATGATGCATCACAATGTGCTAGATTATGGCTTCAAAACCAAAAGAGTAAAGGGTTCAAACATCTTGTGCTTTGTGGTTTCAGGATCTCTCATTCCTGTGACTATAGCTGTCAGTCAACATAAGAGCTGGACCAGAGTTCTGGGTCCCAAAGTTGGTCTCTCACATGGCAACTGCTAGGACTGGTGTGGTTAATGACAAGGATGGTTACCTACTGCTCTGACGAGGAAAGCAGGAACAGGCTTTTCAGATGTTCTGGTAGAGTGAAGTAACATGTTTCTCTCGTGAACAATGTTGCCCTTGTTAGAGGACTTCTGCTTCCAGGACAACCTGCTTAACTTTAACCAGTTCAGTGATTCAGTATGCTAGAAACAGTAATAGGTTTAGTCCTCATAGAAGGCAATTCTCCATCCCAAGGTCACTGTGAAATATTTCCTTTTGGTGTGACAGTGAAAACACCCCCTGTTTTAGCTACAAATCACAGGTGCTTTGTATATAAACCACCTGTGAAGTTTGTTCCATCTTTCTAGCTAGAGTAAACGGCAGTCCCTTCCTGCTGCAACCGTTAGAGCTGTAAGCTATTTCTCTTTAAAGTAGTAATGGTTCTGTACATTACATAGGCTTGCTTGTGTGTTCTTTCAGTAATCTCTAAAAGGCAAATTTGGGAAAGAGGAAGTATCTTGTTTATCTTCACGGTATAATTTCCATGTGTATAATTAAAAAAAAAGATGTCATTCCCCAAAGCCTCACTTGATCCTACACGTATACATTTATAGATTAAGTGACTGCTCAGGATCCAAGAATTTGCCTTTCAATTTTGAATAGATTTATTGAATGTAGTATCTGATATCATGCTGATAACAAAGCTTATTATTAATAAATCAAGTACCTCTATGAAATAATATGGGATGATAAGTCAGTTAAGCATCCCATCACACTGCACAAGATCATTGTGCAGCTAGCAAAGTATTGAGAGGGTTAAGACATTTTTTAGTGCTGATTTTGTATTCGTTTACCAAAAATAATGGCATTGTCACAAAATTCATTTTTAGGAGCTTTTTGAAAAATAGAAAAGTCTAGACAAGCTAGGGAAGACTTCTTAGGAACATAGTTATACACAAGTGAAAACAATACCTAAGAGACAAATTGTACCTTCAATGATGATGACATTTTAGTCCTTCTAGGACATTTAACTTCTCTTACTATGTTTGGAGAACTATGAGTTGGGCAATACTGTTGTTTTGGGTAACAAAAGATATCTATGAAGTTGTTTGACTTTGCATAGACATTTCTGAATATGCTTCAGAGACCACATCATATATTTCTTCTTCCCTGGCTTGTGCTTTACACAGATACAGTTTAGAAGTGGGGGAAGCAGGTACATAGCCAAAATAAACCTGGGGATTTTTTACAAGCTTTGAACTTTTATAATATGGCTCTTGGGCAGCCAGTAAGGGACAAAATCAGATGTTCTCTGTTAGCGTGATGAGTCAGAGCTTTATAGTCTTGCATTAGCAAGCTGGATTCATCCCTGTCTTTACTGAGATGAAAAATCCATTTCACATGGTGTTTGAACTTCAATTTAAGTAGAATTCCTGGGGTTTACAAAGGTTCATAAGTTCCGTATTCTTCCTGAATTAACTCAATTAGTTGCATGTGCTCTGCACCTTTCAGGAGTGAGCCATGGTATTTAACTCTGGCTAATCAGTGCTGGATCTATAGGAGATAGCTTCATTGCCTGTGTATAATTCAAAAGACATTAAAAATAAACAGCAAAAATGCTGTGGATTTAGCTGATTTTTTTTTTAGTTTATGCAGGTGGGAAAAATCTGATTGTATTATGATTGTTTTGCAAAATTATATTTAGATCTTGTTTGCATTTTGGTGTCTGTGTAATTAGATCATAATCGAGTAATTGAATTTGAACATATTTCTTATCTTAGCTTCCAGTGAACACCACCATCAGGGCAGAAAATGAACTATGAAATCTATCGTGTTGGTTCACTTCTGAGATAACAGAAAAGCTGTATGACCACTCAGTCTTAGGGACAGTGAGGTCAAAGCTGGGGAATATAATAAAACACAACAATATGCTGGTTTAGTTATTTGTTATTGAAAATATTATTGCTTGTACTCTACTCTATCTTTTAGAAAAGGGAAGGGAAGGATTTCAAAAGTACTCACTGACTTAACAGCTGCAGTGTCCAGTATAAAGCGTTACAGTTACATAGGAGCTTAAGTTGCACAAAATTTTAGTGAAATCTAAGCTGAAATCAGAGGTGTGACTGCAGCCCTCAGTGGATCTAAAAGTTTGCTGTGTGTAGCAGTGCTTGGAGATTTCTTCAGTACCACCTGCATCCAGAGGGTTTTCAGGAGGTGGTCGTAACATCAGAGGAAAGAGGTAAGTGTTCCTAAGATTTTTTGTATAACAATTTTGAAGGTATTATTGAGGTTTTCCTGCATTAATTTGGCATATGAATGTTAGTGTTATTGTAACTGGACTTATAGTAACTTGTATTTTCATTAGAGTATTAAGATTTTACTTAGGCCACCAACTAACTCTTGACTGTCTTTTGGCAATAACAAGATTTTGAGCTTAACACAAGTGACACAAAATGTGCCTTCTAGATTGTACTGTTCATAACTATTTTCTAAAGGCCAGGGATAAGCAGCGTGCTGTTTAGAGTAGGGTAAATATAGACAGAAACTTGGGTCGCTGGGGAATATTCTCCAGTGATCTATTGAATTTTATTACCTTGGTCTCAGATGGTAGATGAGCGGGACTTGACAAGTTGGATTTTGAATTCAGGCTCTTCAGTTCTGCCTCTGTCCTGTTTTAGGACTGGTATTGAACCCAGCTTTTTAGTCATTCCAGGAACTGGGAATGTGTTAGACGACACCTTGGAAAACAAGTAACTTATGAGCGCTCTTTACCCATCGCTTTATGTTAATAAGCAACCTAATGAGCTCTACCAAAAACTAGCTAAGTTTGGACTCTCAGCTTGGGGGTGATTTTGCTCTCATCTCATTTGATGTCATTTCTTAGCTATCATCAATCTTTTAAGTGTTCCAGAATAAAGGAAAAGTAAGTGAAAATAAATGATATTTTCATGTATTGAAATAGAAATTCTAACGTTACCAATCACGGAACAGAGATCTCCCATTAGATATTAATTTAATGCATATTTATTATATTACATAAAATTTTTTAAAAAAACCTTTTCACTAGAGTAAATGTTTTAAGCTTGCTACAGCACCATGTAAAGTTGAATAATGTGGTCACTGTCTTCAGCAGCCTACCGTTTGAGGTATTTATTTTTTTCTTATAGAAATCTCCTTTTCTCAAAAAATTATTGATTTAGAAGAAGCTGTTACTGTTTCACTGTAATAAAGGTAGTTGTTATTTATTTTGTACTTAGAGTTGCCTCACATTTCTTCTTTATTAGCAAATAAAATGTAACTCTGAATTTTCTTAGTTAATAATTGTACAGTCCACTAGAGTGTTTATTTCTTGCAGAAATATGGTCACATAATAGCATTTATCTGATCTGTATGGATGACAACAAGTCCTGAGAACACAGATCATGCAACCCATTTTTCCAGAAAGAATGTACTTGCCTTTTCTTCCTTGCAGATAGTGAGAGGGAAATCTCAGAATAATTGCAACTTGTGAAACAGAAAGGGGAAGAGATTTGAACAGTCATTCTTTCTTTTCTTTAGGTTACCCATATTTGTGGAATTAAGCTTATTTTGGGGGAAAAAAAATGAGTTGGGGGCACAGTGTACACATGAAGAACACTCAGGGCATTCTGGGTGTAGTCTTCATTTATGAGCAGGGTTATGCCTATATCCATTCCAAAGAGAAGTTGTTCTGTAAATATTATGTCTTTGGTAGCCCTTGTTGTTGGCTAGTGGGCAAAGCTCAGCCTCTTCGAATTACAGCCTATTAGAGCTTTTGCATCCCATATTTTTGTCTTAGGCCTGCCATAACTGACTTCCAACATTTGTGCAGCTGTCTCCGAAGTTTTTCTATTTCCTATTCTTCCTAATATTTATATATTTGATGTTAAATGTTGGATGAGTTTCATAGATATTTCCTGTCCAGAAAAACAATTATCCTTCATGATGAAAGGTGACAAAGCCATCCTGAAAACACTGTTGTGGATAAAAATAAAAATTGTTCTGTGTGACTCAGAGAGGATGCTAACAAATCTTTTCTTCTGTATAATTCACTGACTGCATTGTCATTGTCCATGGCAAATTTATAAGTGCATATTTGAATCCATTTCTGCACAACACGTAACTGAATTCTCCTCTTTAAGAATGAATTCAAATTCCTTTGTCATCATGGAAATTCAGTACAAAGACTAGCAAATCCTATCTAATTATTTAGGGATTTTCTACAACATAGGGAGATTGTGGGCATTAGCTTTATCAGATCAGCCTTTGAGGATATCCTGTGCTCATTGCAACATAGAAAGCAAAAAGAGAATATCCTGTTCTTGTTGTTGCAGCCTTTTCTTAATACTATTGAGCGCTTGTCTTCTGTAACACCTTGTGTTGTTCAGTTGTGCAGTTTTTTGTGCTTCTGAGAAAAGTATTCACTTTGACAGGTTTTCTGAACTTTAATTCAAGATAGTCCTCTCTTTCCTTAACGATAAATGTGGATTAAAAAAACCAAAAAAGCCAAACCAAACCAAAACAAAAAAAAACCAAAAAAAACCCAACAAAGGCTTTCATCTACCAGTTTCTCTACTCCAGAAGGTTCTACTCCATTGTTGTGCTTTAGCTTAACGGCTAAACACTCAGCTGAGTTTCAATTTATATTCATTATCACTGACTATAACTGTTATATTCTGTTGGGTTCTCTCACCTAATCAGAGAAAGCTGACTAAGTAGCACCAGGTCTTAGACAATGAAATTGAATTATTCTTCCAACCTATGACTTTTGGCTCCTAACCAGGAGGCGTGCTGGTGTATAAAGTTTATTCCCACAGAGAGGCTCTTTCAAGCTATTTCTAGATGCACTTTTACATATTACAGTTTCAGATTGACTTTCCTGTATGATGTTGCATGCATAATTGATGTCAGATTATCATAATTACTGTTGACTTAAGTTTAGCAAAGTTCATAAATAAAGTTTCACCTTATGTTTTTACTTAATATTTTTATTTTATCTTATGTATTTATCTTCTCTGTTGTTTACTTAAAGTAGTCTTAAGGAGTGTTGATACAAAATCAGACCATCTCACAGACATTTGATACAACAAGGACATTATTAATTCATATTGTGGTCTCAGGAGGCTATTATCTCTGATTTGGTGATTTTCTATTTTGATCAATTCTTTTGAGGACAAAATATTCTTGAGTTACAGGACTAATGTAGAAAAAAACAGCATTTGATGACCTATTTAACTTTCTCAGTATTCCCAAGTCCGAATCCAGTGATGTTATGTGTAGTTTGAATACACTCAGTATTCAGAAGAGGTTTCTTACACTGATCTTGCATGCAGAAGACAGATCCTCTCAATATATTCTAATATATTTTTATTTTTCATATCAGAGTAGCTGATTTAAAAATATTTTAAATGCTGAAGTATGTGTAGCTTTCTGCATAACCATGTTATACGAACATCTTTGTTCCAAATACTTTGCAGCTTTAACAGACAAACAATCATTATAGCAAAGACATTTAGATACATTGAGATTAAGATAAGTTATGCAGCCATCTGCTAGTTACACACAAATTGAGAAGCAGTAATTTATTTCAATTTACTAATGACCAGTTCTGAAATTTACTCCTTGTCTGGGTTAGGCTTGCAGATTTGAGCAATGAAAATCTAACCTGAATGTCTAGTATGAAGCACTTCACTTGTTTGAAAAGAATTATGTTGATTTACATCACTTGGGCAGCCTTGGTCCTCCTTTTTGTCCAAATCACTGGAGATGCTCCCTGCCATCTGTGTGATTTAAATCTTTCCTTAACACAACAACTCATCCTCTGGTATTCCCTGTTATCACTGTGAGAATGTGGGTCTGAGGCCAGAGTAGACATCAACTAAAAGGAGAGGTCTCACCCACCACCCTCAGTTCCTTCTTCCTGCTGCTTCCCCAGTCCCAGCACTGGCCTTCTTGTGGCTGTGCAAGTTGGTTGGCTGGTTGGTTAGTTGTTTCTGAGGGACAGTTTTCAGACATCTTCATCCCAGCTCAGTTCACTGCATGGCTGCATGAAAGCTGCTGCTGCCATAAAGGAAGATGAAGTAACAGGAGGTGCAGTCTCTCTCTGTCGTAACCCCTATGGTTGTTGGATTAATCTGAAGGTGGCAGTGCATGTTGAGTATATTGAGTATGTTGGACTGAGTGGATAAAATAAGAGTTCTGTGAACAAAAGTGGTAAGATACCTTAGGTGCCTTGTGCTTTCTTGCTGTTTTTATTCAAGCACATACATTTGGTTTACTGCATAAACCAGAAAATGTATCTCTGAGTCTTTAGTATCTAAAGTTAACTTGATGAAGACTTAGCTGTAAAATAATTCGGGACAATTTGGGTTTTGGTATAAACTTGAAGTCATATTCCAGTACTTCAGTGTGTAGGTTCAAAGACTCCAACTCTCAGT
The DNA here is from genome assembly GCA_008921705.1 of Burhinus oedicnemus. Classification (NCBI taxonomy): domain Eukaryota; kingdom Metazoa; phylum Chordata; class Aves; order Charadriiformes; family Burhinidae; genus Burhinus; species Burhinus oedicnemus. The sequence continues at coordinate 242,747 of VFFE01007678.1, read as the reverse complement.
TTAGTGTGCAGTGGAGGTGGTATCTTTCATTAGTGCATTACACAATAGTTTTGAGCTCTCACCTCATCCTTTCTGTGATGTCTCTTTTTATTTAAAAAAAAAAGGGAAATAATTTAAACATATCATGACCTCTGCTATCAAAGCATAGGTCTGTAGACAAGGTGCAAAGAAGAAAGAAGAAAAGGTGATCCTTTTCCCATTGGGTTTGAAAACTATGCTTGCTGCAGAAGTCAACAAGTAGGTGAAAGAACACGTGCAGAGTGGAGATAAACAGCAGCTGTAGTATTTTTTGCATATAATGAAACAATCTTGCTTTCTGTCTCTCTTGTGGTGAGAGATTAGAGTAAAAATCTACAGTTAGACAGTAAACCATGCAATCTCTGTAGTCAGTATGCAGTGCAATTTTTGGTGGAGAAAAAAGTGCATGCACAACCACCTTACTGAAAGTTGTTAGTTTTGAATTATTAAGGGTTATTTTACACAAATATTCTTGTCAGGGTTCCATGTGTACCAGCAGACTCTGGTTGTCCTGACCACCCTGTAACTGTCTTTCTGTGTAATATTCTTCTGCGAAGTCTTTCCTCCAGATTCTTATTTTTGATGAAAAACATAAGGATCCTGTGGGGGCAGTGGAGAGGTAGATGAACCCGGGTGTTGGATGCTCCCCGAGACAGTCCTCAGGAGCCGCTAATTTAGCGTGCAACAAGTCACCAACTCACCCCAAGGGCACCACCTTTCCTGAAAGCCAGTTGATATGATGGTCCTATGGGTGAAGGTGTTTCCCTCCCCTTCCTCTCGAAGGTGCTGGCAGAGTCACAGGGTGCAGGTGGATGTGTTGCTGAAGGGGGCTGCGTGGCTGGGGCAGAGGCATGGCCCAGGGCTGCAGGGATCTAAGCGTGGAGGCAGTGCAGTGGTAAAGGTGACATACTTTAAAAAATTTAATCTTTCACTGAACAAGAAAAAAAAGCTATAAGAGGGTTTAAAAAGGTCTTGTGAAACAAGACACTTTGTCTAAACAATGCATGCCAAGCTAATGAATATACCCTTGAAGAGGAACAGAAGACTGATAAAAGGGGAACGTGCCTCCGTGAGAGGCGCCAAAGACTGGCACAAAACCAGACGACTGCTAAAAGAAGCATAAAGTCAACAAAGATCTGCAGTAACTGGGGGAAAAGTAAAGGTGGCAGTGGGAGATTGTAACTACTGACTCAATTAGAGACTGAACAGAGCTACCGCTACACGCACTGTACTGGAGCATGTGCGCATTGACTAAAGAACTTTAAACTTTAGCTTTAAACGAAAGCAAGAGACTGTACTAACCAATAGAAATTGTTAAGATAAAGCACTAACCAATAATTATAATTAAGGGTGTGTATTTCCATGTTTTGAACCATGTAAGTATTGAGGAGTTTGTAGACCCGTGTGCTAGCTTTGCAGAATACCATCTAGCACACATGTCTGTGCAGAAATGATATAAATAAAATACCTCTGCTCTGTGTGTACATCGATGTCTCGCACACTAGGTAAACTACCGAACTTTTGGGACATGGGTAGGACCATGATTTTGGGGATGTCACACTATGGCTGAGTTGGGATTATGTTCCCACCACCAGCAGTGGTGATGGCAGCCCCAGCCCCCTCTCCACCAACCCCAAACCCCAGAACAGATCCTTGCCCCCAAGCTTTGGATACCGTCTTCCTGCAGGGGAACACGAAGCTCATGATTGGACAGCACTCCTGTGACCAGGGCAGCCCAAGGATGAGAAAGAGATGGGGAGATGTTGCAAGGGAGGATTGCAGGGGAAGATGGTTACAGGCTGGTGAGCGCAATCAGAGCCTGCTAGTGCGTCCTTGGTGCTGGTAGTCCTTAACACTATGCATTTTGGTTTGTGGGGAACAACAAATCTTTTACTCTCTTAATTAAACACCTTTAAGAAACTGAGTTGTCCACTTTCTGCAAGTGTCTCTTTACACATCACTCAGACTTTCTGAAGAAGAGATAGCTGTGTACATTAGTGACTCACAACAAGGTTGGTCTCAGAATAAACATGTATAATTTCAGAAGGAGTGATTTTAGGATTTAGTCATCCAGGTCCAAGTGGCTCTAGATAAATCATCTACTAACTGTTTGGCTTCTAAATCATGAATAACAGATGTTTCGTGATGTGGAGTGACTAAGTACTTCTACAAGGGCTGAATATTTTAGACCATGACTGCATCATCAGTAGCTGGGGACAGTGATAACCACCCTTTCTCCTCCTGCTCTCGAATATTATGCTGGAGATGAGAGTGTAGTTTGGTATTGGTACTGAGGGCCTTGCTTCCGATTTTTTTTAACATCTCCCTGTAATTTTCTTAGAGACTCCAATTTTGCTTCCCCTTCCCCAATATTCTTCAGGAAGCCTGCTTTGGAAATACAATCAGTCCCTCAGCATTTTTATTTTGTTCTGCCTTGAAAGAAAAGCACTGTAGATCACCTAGGAAATACTTACCATGGAAAAAATGTTTCCCAGCAGATAGTATTCACCCTTTGACAACCACTTCTCTCCACTGCTGTTACACAAACAATGGTTTTGTTTTGCAAATGAAAAAGATTGTACTGGCCTACATTATTTTGCTTTGCTTTCTAGGAGACTGTCAAAAGGCTAAAATCATCAATTATAACTATGGGTCAATCTTTTCACATCTCCTTTCATATGGTGATACAATCTGAATAGAGATACCTACTCAGAGGTGTTAAAGGCAGGGTCCTACTGAGCACTGGTTAAGCTGTAGTACCCTGATGATAACAGCGGGTCAAACCTTCACGGGTAAAAATTGATGTAGGCACGTTGACTTCTGTTGAATATTTGTGGCAGAGAGGTTTTACTCTATATATTGTCCTCATCTGAATGTTTTAATTTCTAAGGCTTGTTATATGGATTCTAGTACTACTTAGATTAGATCATAACTACTGACAGAAAGTGTGTATTTTGAGTACTATCTTGCAAAGAAGCAGTATTTTAGCCATGATATTGATGGATGCTAGCATCCACTGACTAGAATTTTAGGATTGTCATCTCTTTTGTGTAGAAGATGTCCTATGGGTACTTAGCTCAGGTCTTGCACTGCCAGTAAGGTGGGATTCAGGCACCTGGTGTTCAGAAGAATCTGAGTCAGCTATACCTTCTTCACTGGAGACTGGTCTTCTACAGCAAACAAATTATAGGCCCTGATGCTACAATGGTAGATAGCAGTGTCAAATGAAAAGTCAGTCAAGATATGCAGCACATAGTGAATTAACAGTTAAAAGTGAGAAAGTAGAACTATCCACATAATGCATAACTAGTCTAATAGATTTCTTAATAAATATTATACACATAGGAAATGTGAAAGTATTTACTGGCACTCAGCAAGCGTATCTCTTCTGTTTATTTCGGTTCTATAAGCAAAAAGGGTTTAGTGAATATTTCTTTGAAAGTTTAACTATTAACTAGAAACTATTACTGTTTAATAGTAAAAAAAAAAAAAGCAATTACATTTATACTGGACAACCTAGTGGTAAAACAATTTGAATTGAAAAGAATTATAATTATTAATATTCTAAAAAGTTGAACAATGTCCATATTTTGTAGTAATCTCATTTAGGCAAAATGTGTGTTCTAGTGTGGAAATCTTACAAACACATATACAATCCATTTACTTACGGGTGTATGACAAACAATATAATATGGATGCTTGTGTAAAGTGCATTTATATATGGAGGGTCTACTGGAGTTTCATAATTTTGGTGCATCTCTTAAATACTTAATGCAATGAAATTATTCTACTTGATAGAGCAGGCAGCAAAATTGGAATGGGCATTTGCCTTCTAAATTTTCTACTAGCTTTTTAACGGGAAACACTGTGGGCAGAAAATCCGGAGAGGAGCAATGTACCATAAAACTGGAAAGCAGCTTGTCTTGCAGCATTTGGTTTTCCACAAATACTGCTTCATATGCATACAGAAAAAAACCCCAAAACCGAAAAGTACTCCTAAAAATATAATGGGTTAATAACAGGTTTTTAAAACTGATGTTACAAACTGCTTTTACAAATTCAGCTTTACAAATTCCAGCCATCTCCTAAAGAATATTCCCTTACAGAGAAAATGGCTGCAAGATTGAAGTAGCTGGACTTAAGTCCAATAAACCTATGCTAATTAACATGTGCTTAATGATATGCTTATTAACATATGCTCCATTCTAAGCATGTTGCTCAGAGAAGTTATAACAATGATGGTTTGGGTTTTTTCCTGTGGCAGAAATATAGGTACACTGGTTATGCAGTTTTAAAATAGAAAATAAGAATTAATACCAAACTTCTTTTTTTATAAATTGAAGATTATAAACAGCTACAGTAACTCTTCTTTCTTCTCACTTTCATTTGAAACTACAGTACTTAATTGTGTTTTTTTTCTCATAAATGCCACTTAAAGTGATGTTTTATCGCTTTCAGCTGCATAAGAGGACAATACCTTTTTATTTTCATTTATTTATTTCTTTTAGTCTCAAATTTTATTTAACCTTTCTATAACCTCCCAGGTCATGCCATGTCATGGTGATGTTTTGCTGTTCAGAGTTCAGGACTATGGGAAAAAAAATAATTTGGCTACAGTAATGTGACTAGTGATGTAAGATCTGTGATTTTTACAGGTATTCTTTTCTGTCCATTTGTCACTTTAACTGTTCTCATCATCAGAAGGCCTTATCTTTTTTTTATGAATTGCAATGCTATTTTTTTCTCCATTTAATTCATCACCAGATATATGGTGAAAACATTAACTGGAAGAAGGACTTATCTAACATTCACTGTAATCCAGAGTCCTTTACCTGGTAGAGAAAAATAGTATCTTAATTCCATTTTAATAACCTTCAGGAGGTTGACATTTCTGTTACACCATTTGATCACAATAAAAAAACATGAGAGAAAGTGGACCAACTCATATTTCTGTGGCCAATGACTTATGAAACAAATAAATCTCTGTCTATTTCAGGCAGCCGGTGTCCTTTGTCACTGATGGTTCTGCTCTCAAAAGTGATTTCTGGATATGATAGCACAGCAACAGCGATCATGTTTCTTCTTGGCTATCGTGATTGTGCCATGTGGTTATGAAAAGGCATATTAAAGCTAGTGAGCAGTGAGTGCTGGCAGTCCCCAGAAGTCAAAATATGTAGCGAAATAACATGTGCTTTGTTGGTATCCTTGATCTTTTGGAATTTGATTGGGCACATCTTTCTTTTCTTCATATCCTGTCCTTTCGAGAGCATCAGGTGTGCCTCCTTCCCTCAAGAGCATCCAACAATGTTTTTTTCCTGGCAATAAGACTGAAACTTCTAGAAAATGACCTAGCTGTGGCCTAACCTATTTATAATAAATCATGTGTAAAGAAAGATGGAAATGAGGCTTTTAAGGTAATTTATGTACAACTTTAGGGAAACAGGATGTCTTCTCTTTTTTTTTTTTTTTTTATATCCTGTTTTCACAGTCTCTTCATATCTCTATATAGAGATATGCAACTTTCTTGGCTCATGAGGTTTCATTTTAAGCAGATAGTGGTATTACCTCATCTGTTTCTTCTTCTTTAATCATTCCTAGTCAAACTTTGAGTAACGTTCAAAGAAAACAGAACTAAATACTCACTATGCTTGTTGCATCTCATTAACCTCCACCTGAACACATTTTCTTTTTGATTTCTTCCAATATTTGTGAGTATATACTGAGATTTCAAGGAATTTTCAGTCATTCCAAAAATCCTTTTGAAACTACTGAACACTGTTTTACATTAAAGCTAATGAAGAATTCATATTCTTTGCCGTGAACAACCTGGCAGTATTCAAATAATGTCTACTGTTATAAGACCTGTCTCTGTAAATATTCACTATGAAGTACAATTGTTTCATATCAAACAAGGGTTTTTTTGAATAAGGCAGTTTCCCCGATAGCCATGTCTTTATACATCCATTCTTAAATTCACTAATATTTGTCTTATAGTCTCACCAGACTTTTGAAAAGCTAGACACATTTTACTTATACTTTCTATTTTTCAGCTCTTTGTTTCTTTCTTGCAAAGTTCTTGTTTTCTTTCAGTTCACCTAAAATTTTCAATAGAACTTTGACAAAAACCATACCAAGCATTCTGCCCCAACACAGCCCCTGTAGTATGTAGCATGGCTACAGGACTTGCATTTGAAAGTACATCCAGGAACCGTTGGAAGAGCCATCCCATATGTCAATCTGTTCATAGATGTATAAAAGTCTTCTGAATTTCTACAGTTTTTCTACTTTTCCTACTGACTAGCAAGTCTCAGATCATCTGGGTTCAGATTGTAAGTGAGGGAGTGGTAGAAAAAACCCCGAAGTGATCTAAAAGAAAAAATTGAGGGGACTTTTTTCAAAGCTTGTTTTGAGCAGTAGTAAGGGGTTTTCAGCTGTCTCCCACCAATGGTTTGAAGAGCTGATGTGGTTTAGGCAAATTTTCAGAAATTATGTGAGGAGAAGTGAGAAAGATAACTGGAAGAGTTATCTTCTAATAAATTTATAGAGAGATCTGTTTTAGGCAGAGCCTGTAGGTGGTGATACAGAAAGAGGAACAAGGTTTTACAGAAAGGCTGGGAGTTCAGTTTGTTTTCACCTCAGCGGCAGGACGTCCAGCTGTGGAGAGGTCAGGCAAGCAAACATGAGGAGAGAAAACACTCATCAGTATTGTAGAACGGTGCTTTGTCCATCCCAAAGTGGAGTGAATCAGTAGCTGCACTTGGCCTTCGTTGGTTGGGATTCCCAGAGATCTCATTCATGTTAATCTGTAAGGCAAACTTTTTTGACAGAAGGGATGAGGGCCAGATAGCTTTCCCAGAAGACAGGAAAGTATGTGTTATCCTACCTAATGAAGTTCTAGATCAGTACATATTTGAATGTTTTTACTGTGTGTTGCTGGAATACAGTTGTTTTTTTTTTAATTTGATGTCTCTGATCATGGGATGTGTGTCCCTTCCCAGGGATAAAATGCTGTCCATTACCATAGCTGAATTTGACTAGGTGCTTGAAAGCAGTTGAAAGGTGCCAAGACATGAATCGTGTCTTCCTCATAGCCGTGAGAAGTGGGACATTCATGACATTGATGGTGATGTTACTGAGACAGTTCCCATGACTTGCCCTCTTTTCTGTCTCAGGTAAAAATAGTGGATCTGGGGAGTCTGGAGAACAGCATGTAGCTGCTGCCTCAAAACCCATGAAGCTGCAAGGTCCTGCTGATGTTTTAACCTCCCATAGCTTTGCTCTTTCTGGAGAACTAACCCTTCACTAAATGTTTTGTCTAGTAAACACCTAAGATTGCCATTTAATTGTATGATATTCCCACTATCCAAATGTGGGACTGTTACCTCTTGATGCAGAGTCAGGAGTAAAAAGAGTCATTGGGAAAGAAGTGTGTATAGGAAAATGATTTTCAAAGTCTGGGAAATAGCTCAGTAGGTGCTATTCCTTGCTGTCTCCACTTAAATGACCAATCATTTTCTATTCCTTATATTAGAAAGCAATCAAGCAAATGTCTTTGCAAAAGGCAGCTGTGATAATTAGGATAAATGTTTGAAGTATTGTGCAGAATCATAGATGGGGAGAAAAAGAGCATCTTGAGGGCCTGGCATAAGAATATCTTGCAAGCTTCAGGCTATCCAGCTGCCCAGGTCAAGATAAAAGGGAGCTGGATCATTCAGGATAAGTGCCTACTATCCAAGGTGCTGCCTATGGGAAATGATTTATCTGGCCTTAGGGTGTTTCTTTTCAACTGAAAGGCAGCTGGTTAATTTGGGGAACCATCTAACTGCCTTTTGGCTGACTAATTCAGGGGAGATGAATTTGGACTCAAATCACTGAAAAATATTCTTTTATATTGATAGCCTTGAGGTAACCTCATAGCTAAATAGCCATCTCTGATCCTATTTTTTGGTCTGCAAGTAGTTTTAAAACCAAAGTTTAGGGGTTTTTTTAGTTTCTATTTTTTCCTAATAAAATATTTAGAGACTGAAATAATGGTTAATTAAAAAAACAATGAAAAACAGAATGGAAGTCTTTGGATTTCAGCTTTTAAGAATGTTTTTCCCCACAAGACCAATGAGAATATTCAAGGAAGGGAAGGTTAATTATCATGAACACTATTACTAATTTTTTTACCTGTGCAGAGATAAACTAAAAGAAATTACCCAGAGTTTAACAGCAATGTTTCACAGAGGTGAATGTTTGCACTCCAATACTCGCATCATGTGAGAACTGCATACTCACCTATAAATACGAAAGACAATAGGATTTATCCTTTTGTAGGTATGTTGGTTGAGACATATAGGTCATAGCTGAGGTGTCCGTAATCACAAGTAACTTGTGATCGATGCAAAAGTCACTAATTCATCTCAGGTTGTCCCTAACCAGGGGGGAAAATGGCCCCCAGGAGCGGTTCAAAGCCTCCAAGTCTCCAGGAATGCTCCAGTAACCCTGGGAGAATTGCCAGCTAGGTATGGAGTTGTTTTCCATCCTTCCATTCCCCTGCTTTCCACAAGAAGGGACAGAAGAGACTTGGATGAGCAGGAGAGCAGTACTACTGAATACACTATGAGATACATCTGTTCTTTATGCAGATATGTCCTTCTCACTCTCATTTTTCCATCTGCACATAAAAACAGTTGTTTAGTAGCCTATTTTGCCAACTTATTTGTAGTGAAATGGATGACTCAACGCTTCTGTTCATTGAGTTACCTCTGCAGTGATACATTTACCATGTGTTTTATGTGATTGTGCAATTAAGGTCTCGGGATCTAAAAGTAAAATATCAAAAAAACTATCTTTTGGCCTTCTTCTCCAAAAAGTATCCTGTGTAGACATGCACTGCAGGCTGCCCCCCACGATCCACCTTCCACAAAGAAAAAAGGTCTTGCATTATTTCTGAAAATTAAAATGGGAGCATTGTTCTATTTTATTTAGCCTTAGCTTCAGGGTGTGACAACAAGCTGTTGAAGCACAGCCTTACTTTTGCTGGTTTTCTGCAGTTTTGGTTAATATCAAGAAAATCTAGAACAGAAAATAACAACATATACCAGTGCACTGGGAAATACTGTAATAAGAACAGCTTATCGACTTCATAGAAAAGGACAGTTTACTATAGGTTTCAGATGTTATCTTCACTTAGCTTTGGTTTATGTATTGTGCATTTCAATAACTTGGAACATTTTTATTTTAACTTCTCAATTACTTCTTGCAGAAATTATGATTTACAAGTATTAACAACAGAACTTTCGAATGTATCTAATCCAGGTGGATTTTACTAATAAATCAGTACACAATGCCAGTTTTCCCTTTCAGTATGTGTGCATTCATGGTGTATTGCATTAGTAAGTAACCACACAACAAATGTCCTTTGTTCTCCATAAAAGAAAAATAACAACCCTGAATGAATCCAATTAAAAGACCAAGTGAACTAATTTGAATAACTACAGTAGAAATGGAAAAATTATGAATTGTTTATTCCATTGTCAGGTTCTTCTATGCCAGTCTTAATTTTCACTTCTCAAGATGCAATGTCTAACACAGCAATTTAAAATTATGTTTGTCATTTCTGTTCATTAAATGAACAAAAAGATATATCTTCTAATGGCTAGTAAGTAGATGACAAAGTTCAGTCAAGCAGATAAATAAAGATAAGTCTTTAAAAAGAAAGATATCAGACTATTATGTCATTCAAAGAAAGGTATTAAGAAGACAAAACATCAAGTATAGAATATTAAGTATGAAGATGAGCAATAAGGACAAATGATAAAGTGCTGAAAACAGTTTCTGTGTGTGTTGCAGACTTGGAGGAAATTCTTCGGAAATAGAAAAGGAGAAATGTTGTTTACAGAGGGTGTCAGTTCCCATACATCTCCCTCAGTGTGTGCCCATGCACCTCACTGGTTGAAGGTGCTGCTTTTTAAGTGTCTGCCTGGTCTCTCCTTCATGGGGCAGAATTCCAGGACAGTTACATTACTCTTCTTATAATATTTTAATTTATGTAGTGGCTTTTAAGAAAATAGGGTATCGAATGACAGTGTGCTGATAACTTTCCTGGTTTTATTCTGCAATTTGTGTACTAGGAATAGAAAAGAAAAAGAGACTAGAGAAAAAGCCTTGATGTTCTAACGTGAGTGCATAACTGAGATAACTTTTTAGACCAAGTATGTTTTTTCCACAGATGTCCTGTTCCCAGCAACTTGTCATTCCTGTTCTGTATTTTATGTTAGTTTTTTCAGTTATATGATTGATCTGAAACATCTAACTGATGGTTGACGTCACTCACTGATGGTTCTCTGGGCCCAGTGTCCTGGAACCTGCCCTATTCCTTGTGCAGCTGTGACAGATCATCATGTGACACCCACCATGGCGCTGCAGGAGCTAATGAAAGCAAAAGATTTCTAGAACTGCTTCTGCATCTTTCCTGGTCCTGGAACAGAAGGGGACCGATTGAGCTATTCACCAGCTTCCTCCATGCAGATGAAGATGAAGCTTTTGGAGCTGAAGGCATGGGCTCTAAAAAAGCCTGAAGCTGAAGTGAGAAGAGAGAAAATCTGTTGGAATAGAGCTGTCAGAAATGAGTCAGAACCACAGAGTTTTTACCTCAAAGAGCTTGTGATTAACACATGAATAAGTGGGTGATGCTCTCCAGGATGCAGATGGGTCCGAGTATTTTCTGTCTTTAAAAGACATGAGGCTACACACCTATCCAATTGCAAACTGAACAAACTCCTGTCTTCTCAGATTCAGCCAAATGCTAGCCCTGCAGCAAGGACTTATGTGAAAAATGTTGCTGGGAAATTATTGGCTGTATTTTTACAGTGCTCCCAAAAAAGAACCTAAACACATCATTCTTCCCTCCTTGCAGGTCTTTCAGGTAAAAACCTAGCTATTAAAATAATATGAGAGTTTTGCCATTGATTTCAGTAAGGTAGGATTTCAACCCTTGTTTTTGTGTTACGAAAT